>CANUEY010391746.1:0-69474 GCA_948099555.1 Croton setiger
ATATATATATATATATATATATATATATATTTTAAACTAATTTATTTTCCAAATATTTTTTATATAAATATTACACACGCATATAACTTACGCATTTAAAGAGTAACCATGTAAGATTGAAAGAATAAAGCACAATATACAAAGATTTAAACAAATTATTGAACATTAAAATCACACATTATAGAAAAAGAAAAAATTTGAACCCATAAAGCCTTCATGTACACTTGATACCTTGAACTTCCCCTGAAAAATCAGACAAACCCTTGTATAGAAGCCACATGAAGATTAGTGGAAGAAGATGCAAATTATTGAAACCCCAAACGAACCGATCAACAAATGAAAATTGAGATTTATGAAAAACCATTGTAGATCTATACAAAAAGGGATTTACCCCAACTACCAAAAACAAAAACAGAAAGAAAATGAAGAACCTAACAACAAACGAAGAAAATTACAGAAGCGAAATTCGTAGAAAGAAGGCAAAGGAAATAAGAGAACATTTAGAACTACATATTTAATCTTTGTGTTTTTCTTAATAAGAATATTACATCCTAAAAAATGTTTGTTGTTAATTTGGAGTTATTAATGAGATCAATGTGAAAAAAAAATGTAAAAGTGAATATTACTTAAAGAATAAGCTTAATGTAGTTTAAGTGCAAATTAGACACAGTAAAAAACTAAAAGTTAAGACTGCTGAAATTAATAAATCAAGATTTAAATCACTTACACCAAACACTGTTGTAAAAACTATTTGGTGCATGAAATAATTGAATCAAATCAAACATCCATTAAAGTGTTTAATAGTTTAAAAGGACGAATCACACGATGTAAATCATGAGTTTGAATCTCCATCAGCGTAAGTTTCCCTTGATCAATACTTTTCTAAGCATCTTGGTGTATACGAGAGTATAGTCATACTTGTAAAAATGTACACCTCGTGATTAATCGAAAAAAAAGTATTTCATATTAATTCTTTTATTTTAAATTCAATATTCTTTAGGTATCTATTCCCTTAAAAAAAGTTTCTAAATAAATGTTGCAGAAAAAATATTTTTCTCAGCACACGGAAAATTTAAATCTGAATCTATTATTCAAACGAATGGACTATATAGATGTATTTAGTGGAAATCTAATCTAAAACTCTTTCTACAAACTCAAAATATGGTTGCCAGACGAATTATAATCGGTGAGTGAAGGCACATACACATATAATTAGTATAATCATGAAATGTTTTGGGTGTACTTTCTTTTTAATGATAATTTCAAACTCCATTCCTATAACGATATATTCTTTAGCTTTTTCCTTTAAGCTTAGCTGAATAACGAAAATTGTCAACGAACTAACAACCTGTATTTAAAGTTGCTTTCCAATTATGCATCTATGAGAAGGATCAATTCCTTATATGCTTCCATTTTTCTTTATATTACATAAAGTCAGCCATTTATTCCTCTTCATTTCTTTTATTTCTTCTTCCTTTTCAGGTTTCTTTTTTCTTTTTTTTGGGTATTTTTCCCTTTTTTTTCAATCCTTATTACATTTATTTATAATCATGATTATAATGCTTTTGGAGTGCAATAGCATTTACTTGGGTGTAAAATTGCTGCAATTTAAATATTTCAAATTTTTTTTTTTAATTAAATATTTCAAACTTTTTCTATTGAAGGGAACCTGCTTTTATGAAAAATAAAATTTTAAAAATCGGAAAAATCCACTAAAAAAATTTATGAAATTGAATATCATATATATAAGAAAAAATTTATTTTCACATTACAAACTAAAGAAACAGATAAGGATATCTATATTTTTTTAACGACTTATATTATTTTTAACGAAAATATGTTAAGTCGTTTAATACGAAGGGAAACTCATACGCTAATTATATGCAAATATTTTTCTATATATATGACATTAAAAAATGACATGGACCAACATTTTTGGATAGGCATAAAAAAAATAAAATACAAGTGAAAACAAAATAGAGAATACAATGGGAGACATGTATAAATCACAAGAAATGAAATTAATTTGTTCTTAATTGTTATGCTTTTGAAGTAGTTAAGATTATCTCTTAATTCTTTAGAACAAAATCTTTTAAAATTGAAAGGAAAGCCAATAAAATCTAAAATAAGTTGATGTGGTTTCATGAATTTGGACATCAAGATCCTAATAAAAGTGAAGCTGATGTAGATGTTTCCACTTACCATTTAGCTACTCAACACTCTCCAATTTCCTTATGTTATATTTCTAATTAGGAGTGACCACTAAATAAGGGGTTGCTAGCCCATAAGAGAGGCAGGCCATAAGACAGTGACCCTTCAAATATGTGGGGGCAGAGCTGCCTATCAATAAGACAGATAGAGACACCTCAAAAGAGCACACACACACCCTCCCTCCCCCAAATAATATGTGGAGCCAACCCAACCCAACCACTCCATTTTATGACATTACCCACATGAATGAGTGTTGTTCTTGTTCATTCATGTTAATATACAAGCTCTTTTTTCCATGTTTGAAGAAAGAGGAGGAGGGGGCCATAGATTTTTCTTTTCAAAAGAAATAAATTTGAAAAAGATGCTTGATTAATTTCCCATATTTTAATTTTTCATCTTTTCCATTAATATGTCATTTTCATTATTCGACTACAAATATGTTAGTAGACTTATACAATTATTACGATACATCCAAATCTAATCTGACGTAAATTACTGTATATAACAACTATTATGACCCGTGAACTCAACCGGACCTAAGATCAAACAATTAGAACAATAAGGGAACACTTCTATAAAATTTAAATTTAAAAGTGACCTTATATAAACTTTTTTATCGCTTTAAATGAACTAAAATGAATGAAATAAACTTAATATAATCCATAAAGATTATCTTTCATATAGTATTACTATTTTTTTTTATTAGAAAAAAAGGGAAGAAAGTGAATTCATATCTAATAGTTCAAGTTAATACAAGAGCACTCTTTTCCATGTGAAAGAGAAAGGGAGGGAAGAAGAGAGGTAATGGATTTTTCTTTTCTTTTCTCTTTTAAAGCAGAAGATCAAAAGCAATATATATATATATATATATATATATATATATATACACATAAATCTTGCTAGCTAGCATAGCAAGCTATATTTCTTTCTTTAACTTTAATTTACAGGCCTCTCTTTTAGACTATTCCATCTTCTAATAAAGCTCAAATGCACATTAACATAGAGAATTGTTGGTCCCAACCATGTAGGGCAAGGAAGAAGAAGAAGGAATAAAGTTAATAAATTTTTCTTTAATTTTTTCAATAAATCAATAAAGCTTCTATTGGTTCCTTCTTCCATGCAATCTATCCATACAACACAATTATATTTTGATCATTAAACAAACATTGTAATGATATATTAATAATCATCAGCTTTTACTTCTTACAGCTTACTGTTCCATTGCAGGCACATGTTTCCAACTCAAAGTTATAATTTTTTTAATTTAATTATATTACTTCAAGGTAATAGAAAATTACCCATATGCATCAAAATACACAACTTGGTTTAGTTTCAAACCCTTTTTTGGTCCAACCTATATATTGTAGTAGAACAAGTATGATTCTGCTAACATGGCTCCTTTGATGAGCTTTTTATTAAGCTCTCTTTGCTTATAAATCTAAGTGCTAATTTACCCTTTTTTTTGTGTCATTATTGCATATTTTTTATGTCATAAACATATATTAAAAGATTAATTATATTACTACATTCTATTAGATATAGAATTTTTGGTTCCTATTTACTTTTATACTGCAACAATAATGTACATTTGTAATGTCCTAAAATGATAAGATCAAAACCTTATTGGTAGAATTTTTTAGGGGGTTATCTAGCTACTTTTCTTACATCATACTGCATATTTATCTGTACCCATTACCAAAAAGATTCATTATCTTGCCTTTTTTCAATCATTCTTGGCTTCAGACATCCATATTGATTAATAATGTTACAAAACTTTTAATTCTTGTAATTCAGACATTCCCCATTAAAATGTCAAAAAAAATAATTATTATTATTTAGCAAGAAGACTCCATTTTTCTAATTGAAAGTATTATGTATTTTTAGACTAAATAAATCGAAAATAATACGGTAAAATGATGTTGTATTCGGATTCTTCCGACTGTCTCTGTTGTGTATAATTTAACTTATTTGTTCGTGTTTCGATGATTAAAAACAAAAATGTAATATGATAGGCATAAATTATTTTCTCCACTAGCTAGCAATCATAATATGTAGTAGTGATTGAAAAATTTAAAGGGATACATACATATAGATAAATACATAGTTATGATTTATGAAAAGCAACAGGACAATGCAGCCATTTTTAAATGATTGAAAGTGCAATTCCAACATTTCTCATTCAAAGCAATAAAGAGAGAAACTTTGAATTGATTAAAGGTAAAGGGTAGTTTTGTCATATGAATAAAGAAAGAAACAAAGAAAGATTGCAGCAATATCAGCAGCAGCAGAAGGCAGCATCCAACTTTACTTTTTTTTTCTTTTCCTCTCTAATCTCAACTTTAAATTTCTGTTATCCAATTTGCTTTATAATTTTGATTTATTAATTAAATCATAATCAACCATGCACAAAATTAAATTATACTATGAAATAAGCTCCTTCTCCCACTTCTCTTTTCTTTATGTTTCTGCTTTTTTTAAAGTTTTTTATTTTTCATTAAAGAAGCTTAGAACAAAGAAGTATAGTTAAGTAGCAGAAAACATTGTTCATTTTCTTCCTCTCTTCTTCCTCCATTTTCTCATTAAAAGGAAAGGAAAAGAAAAGAAAGCAAAAGAATGAACAGAAAAGAGAAACAAAGAAAAGGAGAGGCTTAGCTTCTTCCTTGTATTTGAAGTCTCTCTTTCTGTTGAAGATGTTTGATTCCATAAGCCCATGCACACTTGAAGTTTCTCAGATTCCTTTCACTTTCCTTCCCTTTTCTAGAAAATCAATTCATACCCATTTCCTTAAATCTCTTTGTCTTTGCTTCAAATCCTTCCAAACTCAACAATTCCCCTGAAGAATAATGATCAATATGGCCCCCTTCATTCTTTTGACCGTCCTACTTTCTTTGCTAAACTCTTCTTGTTTTGCTTCTTTGCTCAATGATTTCAATGCCTTAATTGCGCTTAAACGAGGGTTTGAATTCGCTGAACCAGAATTGAATTCATGGGATTTGTCAAATCCAAGCTCAGTTTGTGCTTCTTGGGCTAGAGTTGGTTGTTCTAGAGGCAGAGTTGTCTCATTGGACTTAACAGATTTGAATCTTTATGGTTCTGTTTCGCCTCAAATTTTGAGACTTGATTGTTTGACAAACGTGTCTCTTGCAGGAAACAACTTCACAGGCGAAATTGAGCTTGTTAAGTTGAGAAGTCTTCAGTTTCTTAACATTTCAAACAATCTGTTTGATGGGAGTCTGGATTGGAACTACTCAGAAATGAGGAACTTGGAAGTGTTTGATGCTTACAATAATAACTTCACTGGTTTACTTCCACTTGGGATTTTGTCATTGAAGAAACTGAAGCATTTGGATCTTGGTGGGAACTATTTCTATGGCAAAATCCCAACAAATTATGGTAAACTAGTGGGGTTGGAGTATCTTTCACTTGCCGGAAATGATCTTCATGGAAGAATCCCTGGTGAGTTAGGCAATTTGACTAACTTGAGGGAGATTTATTTGGGGTATTACAATGTGTATAAAGGAGGAATTCCTAAGGAGTTTGGGAATTTGGTAAATTTAGTTCACATGGATTTGTCATATTGTGGACTAGATGGTCAAATTCCAAAGGAGTTGGGGAACTTGAAGTTGCTTGATACACTTTACTTGCATATCAACTTGCTTTCAGGTTCTATTCCAAAGGAGTTGGGAAATTTGACAAATTTGGTCAATCTTGATATTTCAAATAATGCACTCACCGGCGAAATCCCTTTCGAGTTCATTAATCTCAAGAAACTACAGCTTCTTAATCTCTTATTGAATAGACTACATGGGTCTATTCCAGATTTTGTTGCAGAGTTGCCTGATTTGGAAACATTAGGCCTTTGGATGAACAATTTCACCGGTGAGATTCCTAGGAAACTTGGCCAAAATGGTAAGCTTCAAACTGTTGATTTGTCTTCAAATAAGCTTACAGGTACAATCCCACAAGACTTATGTTCCTCCAATCAGTTAAAGATTCTAATTCTTTTCAAGAATTTCCTTTTCGGTCCGATTCCTGAAGGGTTAGGGACATGTTACAGTCTTACTAGAGTAAGGTTGGGTGAAAACTACTTGAACGGTAGCATCCCAGCTGGATTCCTTTACTTGCCTCGGCTTAACTTAGCAGAGTTGCAAAACAATTTCCTCTCAGGTAGTTTATCAGAAAATGTTAATTCCTCTTCGAAACCGGTCAAATTAGGCCAACTCAATCTTTCAAACAATCTCCTTTCAGGCCCTTTGCCATTTTCCTTTTCAAATTTCTCTTCCCTCCAAATCCTTCTTCTTGGTGGAAACCAATTTTCTGGTCCGATTCCACCTTCTGTAGGAGAACTTTATCAAGTTCTGAAAGTTGATCTTAGTAGGAATTCATTTTCTGGGTCAATTCCATCTGAAATAGGAAACTGTTTCCATCTCACTTTTCTTGACATTAGTCAAAACAATCTTTCTGGTCCAATTCCTTCAGAAATTTCAAATATACATATCTTAAACTACTTGAACTTATCAAGAAACCACTTAAACCAAACCATACCAAAATCCATCGGTTTGATGAAAAGCTTAACAATTGCAGATTTCTCTTTCAATGATTTCTCCGGTAAACTGCCTGAAACCGGTCAATTCTCAGTCTTTAATGCCTCATCTTTCGCGGGTAATCCTTTACTCTGCGGTTCTCTTCTTAACAATCCTTGCAATTTCACTTCCATTACTAATACACCAAAAAAAGCACCTGATAACTTCAAGCTGATATGTGCACTAGGCCTTTTAATATGTTCTTTGATTTTTGCAACTGCTGCTATTATAAAGGCCAAGTCTTTCAAGAAAAACAGCTCAGATTCTTGGAGATTAACGGCTTTTCAGAAACTCGAATTCTCAGTTGCAGACATCCTGGAATGTGTTAAAGATGGAAATGTTATAGGCAGAGGAGGAGCTGGAATTGTCTATCATGGAAAAATGCCAAATGGGATAGAAATCGCAGTGAAAAAGCTACTCGGTTTTGGTCCGAACAGTCATGATCATGGTTTTCGAGCAGAAATTCAAACACTTGGGAACATCAGGCATCGAAACATTGTCCGATTACTGGCATTTTGTTCGAACAAAGAAACGAATTTACTGGTTTATGAGTACATGAGAAATGGCAGCTTAGGAGAAGCATTACATGGGAAAAAAGGTGCATTTTTGAGTTGGAATTTGAGGTACAAAATCGCAATTGAAGCTGCTAAAGGATTGTGTTACCTTCATCATGATTGTTCACCGTTGATTGTTCATAGAGATGTAAAATCAAACAATATTTTGTTAAATTCGAGCTTTGAAGCACATGTTGCCGATTTCGGATTGGCCAAATTCCTTACGGATGGAGGTGCTTCAGAATGTATGTCAGCAATTGCAGGGTCCTATGGCTACATTGCACCTGGTAAGTACACTATTTTCTTGCATTGCCTTTCTATATACTTGGATTATCTTTTTGTTCCCTTTAATTTCGTCGCTAATTTCCACTATATTTTGCATGTTCTCTGCATGGTAAGTCAGTAACATAATAATTGATAATAAAAAATGTAATGTAACATAATTAAATGCATTTTTAATAATAAACATTATATTAAAAATGCTATTAAGTTAGAGTAAATTCATTGATGGTCATCTAGAAATTGTACTCTACTACAGAATGAGACTAAGCCCTCTACTTCATCTACCCTTGTTCAACCCTTTTCTCTCTGTGTGTCTGTGCTAAAGTAACAACAGCAAAACCACCCATGATTTGTGCTACAAGAAGACAGACAATATAGACAAAGAACCAGCAGAGGGAGGCACAGAATTTTTTTGGTAATCGCACAAGCAAACTCTCTTCTTTGTTGGGGTCCCATAAGAACTCTGATCTCCCAATCTGAGAGGTCAATCTGACACACCATGATTCTAACGTAACAGCACGTTGAGATTTGTGAAAGCTAACCGACAAGCTCTTCAATTTACAACTATATCCCTCTTTCTTTTTTTAAATTAAAAATTTCAATAAAATAAGAAAATTATTTTTTAGTACAAACTGATTTTGGTCTTACGTGTAAAGGGTATTTCTCTTCCTCCCACTTACCAATCTTTTTTTTTTTTTGGCTGCTTTGAGCCTTTTGGCAAGTTGACATCTCCTTTTGTTTTTGTTCTTTTTTACTAATTTTATTTAAAACATTTCTATTCTATGTAGGGTATGGTTATGGATATTTCTTTCCATATTGGGCCTAAATGGGCCTTTTGTCACTAAATTGTTCTTATGTTCTGTTTGTAGAATATGCATACACATTGAAGGTGGATGAGAAGAGTGATGTGTACAGTTTTGGAGTTGTTCTTTTAGAGCTTCTCACAGGACGACGACCGGTGGGCAGTTTCGGCGAAGGGGTAGACATTGTACAATGGTGCAGAAGTGTGACAAGTAGTAGAAGAGATGATGTTACGCTAATCGTGGACCGAAGACTCAACATGGTGCCTAAAGATGAAGCGAGGCATATATTTTTCATTGCAATGTTATGTAGCCAAGAAAATAGTATTGAACGTCCAACAATGAGAGAAGTCGTTCAAATGCTATCAGAATTTCCACGTCCTTCTTCGCAAGATTATCACTCATCGTCATCTTCAATTGTCTCTCAACAGTCAAAAACTGACGAAAAAGAGAAAACTAATGCAAAATTCAAACAAGAACTTTTAGTATAAAGAGGATGAATAAATTTTTTTCACTATTAGATAGTTTTAGTGTTCTCTTTAAATATATGGCTTGATTTTTGTTATAGCTCTTTTTTTTTTAATGTGCAAAGTATAATTTTTTGGGCTTAGATTTAGGGGTAGAAAATTTGGTGACCATAGGGATGTGTAGGATGAATAATGATTTTGTGGGATGCACTTCTTTTTAAGAGGTATCCTTTTAGATGGAGGAGAGAGCTTCTTTAGTAATGGGGTCATGCATCATGTTTTGTACTATATTTTCATGTATACAAAGTTTATAGCCTATTTGATTGCTTTAAATGTTACTTTTATTTTAAATTATGCAAATTCTCTAGCCATAATTAATGCTTGTGACTATGTTAAGACAACATTATATACTAAGTATGTGTGTCATCATTAGTTAGATCCCAATGACTATGATTGAAAGATACTAATATAAGAATATTCTTGTATATCACTTTTTTTTTTTTTTGAACAATCAACAAAATTTTGATCACCATTTGTTTGGTTGATAATTACTTTGGGTATGGGCTTCGCTGTAAAGGATTTTGCAAGAGATATGTGTAAAATCAATAACTCTTTTTTTTTTTTAATTTTTCAAAGGCAGGAAAACAGCTAAATTTTAAAGAAGAAATGGATATTTTGAATTTTGTAAACTTTTTCAACCATCTTTTGTGAATTTTTTTTTTTAAAAAGAAAAACAGAATTTCAGAAGCATTTTGGAGAAGACTATCGCAGCCTTAGCTCCGCTGCCACAGCCTCCTCCTCCGCCAAATACAACCAACCGGCTATTGAATAGTACCGGTTGAAAGCCCAAACGTCGGTGAGTCAATCGATACCACATAATTACCATTGGATCGCCGGAACATGGACAAAATTATGTTCGACTTTCTAAATAACTGTGTTTGGGAATTACATTCAGTGATTTTCTAATCAATTCCAGATATGATTCATGGGGTTTCTGGTGGTTCTCCGTCAAAAATCTTACTCTCAACGTGATTCCACCGGTTTTCATTGAGTTTCGGCGAGGAATCGGTTGGTATTCCAAGATAGTTTGGCGGAAAAATGAAGGTCCGGTTTCCTTCGATTTACTGATGATTCTATACATTTTCCTTTTGTTTTCAGGTTTCTATTGAGTAGCAGCCGGACAATGCGTTTTTTACCTCGCCGAAAATCTCGTTAGGAAATTGAGTTTGCTCAAATATATAGCCGGAAAATTTGGACCATTGGAAATCTGCAGTATACTCATCCTATGTATACAATGTGTCCTAAAATGAACCTTTTTTTACCATTTTTATCAATATTCGTCCAAAAGAAAAATGTAAACCTCCCTATTTTCCATTATTTTGCTTAAAGTGACAGTTTCCCGAAGTATTATACTTTTAGTGATTGGATCTCTACAAACCCCATTTTGCAATCTGCAGGTAGTTTTTGCCTAATCTTCGAATTATGGGCTTCCCTGTACACTCATCCACACCTCCGCTTGTTAATCTCCGATCTGTGTTATAGGTTCTGCAATTTTTACTTTTGTATTTTTTTAATTATATTTGATTTCTGAATTTTTTTAAATATATAATATATTATGTCTAATATTTACTTGAGGATAAATAGATTAGATGAATGCCGTGACGAAAAAGATAGAGATACAAAATTTACATAATTCGGTATGAGCTTACGCTGATTGGCGTAGGAGCAAAATCACTAATGAATTGAAAAATTACAAGATTTTTGTGGAGATATAACACTCACTACCTTAAACCCAAATAATAATATTTCCCTCTTAAAATTTTAATTGCAATTTTATTGGAGAATAAAAAATGCCATACCTAAAAAATAAGAGCAGAAAACATAAACCTCACTCAAACTGTTCTCTCTCTAACTGTTCTCACACACTCTGACTCTATTACTATGTTCGGACAACCTAAACAACTATATGAAATGCCTCGGTCTATAGGCATATCAGGGAGAGCAAATTTGCCGGCCACTTCTTTAGTGGCTCGCCAATAAATGTGAGATGCTGGCCCAATAAGCGATTTGGGTGTATTCATTAGATGAGCATGGTCATGTGCAAGTATTAAGCATTTCTAGTATTTGTCAAGATTTTGTATTAAAGGGTGTTTCCCTAAGCTTATAAGCTGGTCTATAGGAACACCTATTTCTCTTAACTTATTTATCATGGCTTATCTCCTTATAAAAAATTTTAAAATAAATCAGAAATTCTGGCTTTTTCTAAAACTCCTTATAAGGAGTTTTGAGTTGACCAAGAAAATTACTCATATAACCTCATATAATTTTAATATTACCCAATACCCTTAAACCTACACAACCATTTTCTTCCCTATTTTTTATTTTAAAAATAAATAAATGCATTACTTTAATTTTTTAAATAATCCCCTTAACCTCAATTAATGTTTACATCTATAATATATTAAACAGTTATTAAATTCTTTCATTTGTGGGATTTAGCACATTAATGTTTGGATATAGTTTAGTATAATTTAATTATTTCTTCTCAATAAAAACTTCTTTACTATAAATCTTCTTTGTGCCTTTTCATATAACTCATACTTTGATAATTTAAATACTCCTAAATTTCATAGCTTGCTCAAGAGAAATGGCAGAAGCAGTACTCTTCAATATTGTAGATGGAATCATGGTAAAGTTGAGCTCTGCAGTCCTTCATGACATTGGCTTACGGTGGAGCGTCGGAAACGAGCTTCAGAATCCCAAGAACACAGTTTCTTCGATTCAGGCTGTGCTTCTTGATGCAGAGGGAGGACCAATATTCAAAGAGTAATCAAGTCAAAGTTTGGCTCGGGATGAATATTTTCCTTTCTTCCCATAGACTTTCCAGGAAACCACTCTCTATTTGGCATAGTCAAAGTTTGGCTCGACCTTACCAATACCATAGTCTTCACTGTCTGGAGTAAACCACATGCATGTAGAAGTCCACAGGCATCACATAAGAGCTAATCATTGCTGGTTCAGCATTAAAAGGTTGCTGCTCCAGCGTCAAACAAGAAACATGTCAATCACTATTATCATAGAAACCTCATCAACAGAGAAGGCACAATTCAAGTAATACTAGAAGATTAAAGAACAAGAAAGAGTAGGCATTGTAAATAAATACCTTCTTGGTGTTGGTGGAGTTGAGGACAACCTTGGAGACTCAATTTCTGCAATTCTGGTAGGTTGGACACCCACCCTGGTACATTTCTGAAATTAGGACAACATTCTATACTGAGGTGTTGCAAAGTTGTGACATACTGAAGGCCTTCTGGCAGAGATACCATTTCTTCAATTTTCTTAAGTTCAAGAGAATGAAGGCTTTTGAGGGCTTGCCATTTTGTATTGGACATAGATATTATCATTGAGCAATTCTCAACTTTTAGGTATTGCAGAGTGTCAAGGCTCGGCAGCAACTCATCTGGCTCTGGCGGAAATACAAGACCCTCAATCTGATCTATTTCCAAGGTTTTCAATTGAGAAGAAGAAGATGATGATGA
The DNA here is from genome assembly GCA_948099555.1 of Croton setiger. Lineage (NCBI taxonomy): Eukaryota > Viridiplantae > Streptophyta > Magnoliopsida > Malpighiales > Euphorbiaceae > Croton > Croton setiger. Next base: position 12,437 of record CANUEY010391746.1, read on the forward strand.
TGAAGGAGAAGATTCTGATTTAGAAATTGTCAACTTAAGCATCTGCTCCAATGTCTTCATGCTGTCTTTTTCCAATCTTAGTTTCTCAAGAAATGGAAAAGGAGGCAATGCAGCCAAGTTGGGACAATACCTGATAACCAAATGACGAAGACAATGGAACGAAACCTGCTCTGCCATTGATGTGGATTTAGTGCCAAGATACCATCCCTCAAGATTAGGGCAATTTGAGATGCTGAGCTCCTCTAACGAAGGAAAAAACAATGATTCAAGCTTTGTATCTATGTACTCTAGACAAGTTAATGAAGAAATTTTCAAGCTTTGAAGAGAAGGGAAGTGGTCAAATGCAGGGAGATACTTGATGTTTTTGCAGTCAAAGATTACAATTTCAACCAAATTTGTAAGGGTCTCAAGCCAGCTTGAACACTTGAATCCTCTGTAGAAGAACAATTGAAACCCTTTCAAATTTTGGTGTGGCCTTAAAGCTTCTAATGTCATTTCTTCGTTATCATAACCTTCAGCACCAAGTAAGTAACAAACATCTGGAACTAATGGGAATGACTGTGTCCTCATATCCTCCAAATCATTCTGCCAGTATGGAATTGAATACCATTCTAACCGCAGGACACGAACATGTTCCTTCTCTTTCAAATTCGCAGCTTCGCAATCATTTTTCCCCACATATCGCAGATTCGAAATTGTCAGATTTCCTCTCAGTTTATTTAAGAACTGCAATTCATGGAGTCCTCCAGCACCAGGAAGATCACAGTCAGCAACCAGAAATGAAGATAAGTTCTCAAGGCAGGTCAGTTTACCAATCCCAATTGGCATATGAGTCATTCTGGCACATGCATTCAAGCTAAGATGTTTAAGGTTGGCTAACTTGTTCATGTTATTCGGCCATTCTTTGAGTTCTGAACAGTAATCCAACTTCAGTACTTCTAAGTTCCACAATCTAGTAATCGAATTCGGAAGCCTCTTTAGTCCAGTGTTCTTTGTAAGATTGAGATACCTTAGATGCTTCAATTTGTAAATGGAATGTAGAGCTTTCTCAAACTCTAGGCTCTCTTCTCCCCGAGTGGCTACTTCTCGCACATCTAACATCCGTAAAGATTTAAGCTTGAAAATCACTCTATGGAGTTCAGAAAACACTCCATGCCATTGCCATTGAGTCCAGAAAAAACATCTACTATCACCTAGAAAAAGAAATGTTCTTGCCTTCGTTGCACTGATCAAGCATGATGAAAGTAAAGTAACATTTTCTCCGGTAGCAAATGAGATGTGTCGAGTATTTTTCCCAACAGATTCTACATTTGACCTTGTTAGAGTGATGATCTCATCTCCTGCAACTAGTGAAGCAAGATCATGCATCAAATCATGCATTTTACAAGTTTCTATATTTCCCCACTTATCCCTTTTAACTTCTTGTAAAAAAGACATGGAAAGAAGATCCATAATATATGCATAGCCAATTTCTTCAAAACTTTGGTTCAAATCCGGCAACTCAATGTACCCTTGTGCCATCCAAAGATGTATCAATTCTTTTACCTCGATCTCATGTCCTTTCGAAAACAGGCTACAATAGGCGAAACATTGCTTCAAATGATGGGGAAGATGGTTATAACTCAGCTTAAGAGTTTCCATATTACCAGTTGACTGCATAACTACAGGTTTATCCTCTAGATGTTTATCTAAGTGGAAATTTCTAAGGTCTTTGAACTCATCCAATTTAACTCTAAGATCTTTGATTTCATGAGCAATTTTGAACCAATAAATAATCTGATTCGAGTCCGAAAAGAAAAGGCATACCTCATCCATAAATTTGTTGCAGAAGCTGATTATTTCTTGATGCCGAAAAGCCTCAGTACACAAATCATCCAACAAGTCATCTGCGTCGTAAAGCAATCCTCTCAGCCTTGCAACCCATGTTCTGACTTGGTTATTCTCTAAGTAGAGGTCTTCCACATCAAGAATCACAGCCTGGATTGCAGAAACTGTGTTCTTCAGTTTCTGGAGCTCGTTTTTGACTCCCCAGAACAGTCCAATCTCTTCCAGGAGAAGGGAACCTGCCTTATCGATAATTTTCTGAGCAACGTTGAAGAGAACACCTTCTGCCATTTTTGCTTTTTTCTTGATTTTGATTGTTTTCAGGTAATGTGATTAAGCTGCACAGAGTTACAACGTTGTAAGATTTTAATATATAATATGCATATGGTGAGCAGTTCTAATTGAAAGCTACATTTTAATTATCTTGTTTTGTTAATTAGTTCTATCATTGAGCGTTTGAATTAATAAGGAATTATAATCTTATCATTAACCTTGTTGTTATTAATTAAAAATTACTTATTTTCCCCTCAAATTTACAATTCTTATTTAATTCGTTCTTGATGATAATTAATTTAATGCTATTTAAGTTTTTGTAAGGAATTTCAGATTTCATATCTGCTACATATAAAATTTCTTGAACATCATAATGAAAATATACAGATATATATCCTGAATCAAAATGCTATATTTCATGTATATATATATATATATATATACACAAAACCTGCTGATACCATACATTCCTTGATATGAGAATCCCAGAAACACGAAATGTGTCGGTAATTGAAGAAAAATTTTACATCCTTTGGAAAGAAAGTTCTAATTTTGGAGTAAAAAATTCTGAGAGCAGACTGAAAATACATGAATCCTGAAAAATGAGGCAGGTAGGAACTGTGGATGATTTGAAATGGAGATTTCTTCCTTTTCAATGAAGTCCTTGCGAATTTGAGATCAAGTTCCGGTTGTTCAGCTGAATCTTTGTTTCCTTAATTTCAATCTCACAGCAATTTCGGGCCAATCCTACATATATATGTTATTGTTCATATCAATACTTGAGATTATAAGATTTTGCAGAAAATCAGGACATTACTTGAGAATGAAAAGCACTTATATTAGAAATCTGGACAGCATAAAAAAAGGTCAAACAATAGAATGACAAGAGGAAGAACAATGGGAATGATTCAACTAAAATGATAAGACTTATTATAGTAAAGAAGCTATTGCAGCAACCAAAAATATTTTGTTCAATTATTTCTAAAATCTAGTTGATATTTCTACTTGAAATTCCAGATTCATTCTGTTGCTGCAGTAATATTTATGGGTCCTTTTGAATCTAGGTCCTTTTGAATGGCAAGAAAGTATAACAAAATTCTATGAAGTATATAGCTGGAGAAGAAAGACGTTCAAATGGCATACATATTCCAAGGGTCTCATGTTTGTTGACAATTTCAAGCACATAGGCAAGAATCAAATTTGAGTTTGTCCACAATACTGCATATATCTAAGAAAGGTAATTGAACAAATGCCCATTTCTCGTCAAATAGATTCTCAGGAAGTTTCATTGAGATAGGACTATTACAACATATAGATCAACGACTGAATCAGCATGCAATTAAGAAAAGAAATATTTTTCACCTTGGATTTCGTGCACAGCTTGTATAGTTTGAAGAAACATGTTCCAGTTTGTTAGACATCTGCAAAAAAAAAAAAAAAAAAAATTCTCATGTAAGAACAAGGATTGTATATTTATGGTCAGAAACACAAAAAAAGACATAAATGCATTGTTACTTGATAGCCACTGGAAATATAACCTGTGTATATTTCTCATGCATTGTTCGCCAAATAGTCAGAGAAGCGTTGAAGCAAACAACACTTGTTGAACTTTAATTTCTGCGATGCAGGAAGATCGGCCACCCACCTTGGCAAATATCTGAAATAAGGACAATCCTGAATTTCGAGATGTTGGAGATTGGTAACATAGTGAAGCCTTCTGGTAGCGACACTGTTTCTTCTATTCAACAAAAATCAATAGAACAGAGGCTTTTAAGCACTTGGCATTGCATCTCAGGCATACAGATCATCTGAGCATTTACAAACATTTAGCGCTTGCAAAGAAGCAACGGTTGGCAGCAGCTCCTTTGGCTCCTGCAGAAACACAAGATACTCCCTCCCAAATTCAGAGTTTTCAATTGAGAAGAACAAGTTGATGAAGATTCTGATTCAGAAACCATCGCCAGCTTAGGCATTGTTCCAATGTCTTAAAAATGCTTCCATCAATCAGTCTCTGATTCAAAAGAAAAGGAAACCAGAGTGTGGAAGCCAGTTTACGGAAAGAAGTGATGATCTCAAATCACAAAAACAATGGAAACAGTCTTTTTCCGCTATTTTTACAGATTGGACGCTATTGTTAACATACCACCACAAGCTTAGGATAATTTGTGATGGACAGATCCTTTAATAACTGGAAAAATGGTGAATTGAACTTTGTATAGATGTACATAAGAGAAATTTAAAAGTGGAAATTCCAAGTGTTGAAGAGAAGGCAAATGATCCAATGTGGATGTTCATGCAACCAAATAGTAAAATCGCTACCAAATTTTAAGGTAGCAATTAGCAAACCAGCTTGGACACTTAATTCCTCTGTAAATTAACAATTGAAATCCTTAGAGATTTTGGTGAGGCCTTCTTAAAGCTTCTAGTGTCATTTCTTCATTATAATTGTCATCAGCACTTGTTAAATAATACAAGTATCTGGAACTATTTAGTACCAGCATCCGCTAAAGTCACCAGCCAGAAATGATTTAGAATTTGCATCCACTTTAAACGCAAGCAATGAAGATGCATCTTGTCTTTCGAATAGCTGCTTGATAATCATCTTTCTATGCAAATTGCAAATTTGAAATTTTCAGATTTCCTCAGTTTATTCAACAACTGCAATTAGTCAAGTGCTGCAGAACCAGACCTGTCCTTGGCAATCACAAATAAGGATAACTCTCAAGGCAGGTCAGTTTTCCAATCTCAACCAGGACCCATGTTAGGAACTCTGTTAATGCAAAACAGTCATCAAAGTCAAGATGTTTAAGATTTACTAAATTGTTCATGTTCTTTGCCCCACACCAAACCAAATTCAACACTTGCAGGTTCCATGTAAGAACGAGATATCTTAAATGCTTCATTTTGTCAATGGAATGCAGCACCTTCTCAATCTCTTTGCTTTCTTCTTCAAGAGAGGCTAGTTGTTGCTGATCTAACATCCATAAAGATTTAAGTTCGGAAAACATTACATGTTATCGCTCTTGTGTGCTTGAAAATCAACCCAACTTCAGTCTACATAAAGAAAAGTTCTTGCCCTTGTAGGTGAAAGTGAATTGATGTATTCTTTGCTAAAACTGACAAATGTCTAAGTATTCTTGTTAATACAAGTTTGACCTGTTAAAGTGATGACCTCATTTCCTACAAGTTACTAGTAACATAATGCATCAAGTCATTTTCTAGGTATATATATTTCCTAGATGATCACTCTTTAACTAAAAGAAAAGGCATGTTTAAATGTGAGGAGAGATGGTTATAGTTCAACCTAAGTGTTCCTAATATATTAGGATATGGAGAGTTCATTATCACCAAAGAATGTCCAACATCTAATGTATTCAAAAAATACAAAAGGACACATATTATAGCTAAAGGAACTCCAACACATCTATCTAAATTGCATAACACACCTACCCCCACTATTAACAAATTCATTCTATCAATTTTTATAGACAAAATCAACAGAAATTCATTCTCATCTTCAAGCTCAAAATAGAGCTTTACATGCCTAATCACTTTAGAAAAATTGGATGAAACTTATCTTCCCTACTCCACCAATACCCAACTTCATCACACAACAAAAGCTCAACAATTTTCTTCTTATCAGACAGATATAAGTGGGACTGCTCTCTTCCCCTAATCATTAGAGTTTGCTCATACTCATCTAAGAGGATCCTAAGATCTTCGATAACAGCCAATTTAACTCTAAGATCTTTGATCTTATGAGCCATTTTCAATCCATACCAATCTGATTTGAAGGAGAAGAGAAAAGGCATACCTTCTCGGAGCACAATCTCCTCCAAGATCTGAGAGCCTACCTTCTTAATGATTTCCACAGCTCAACAATTGTTTTTCCTGATCTTTGATATTTGAAGAAGAGTTTGGTTTGTTTGAATTGTAAGCCTCAGATCTGTTTCAAGATAGCTTGGATGTTGTTTGGTTGTCATCTTTATTCTTTTTGTATTTTATTGAGAAAACAGCTCATCTTCAACTTGGACAGTTCTAGACCTTTACTTTTTTTTTATTTTTCTAAGGCATCTCTTATCCTCCACTCTATTTTTTCATCTATTATTCCAATTATTGTCCAAAATATATAATTCAATTAAAAAAATTTCATTAGTTACACAAACTAAATATCAATTAATATAAATTAAAATAGCATATATAAATATCACATTATTATGAAAAAAAAAATTACAAACTATTTTAATTATCTAATACTTAAATTGCTTTCACGAATGATTTATTAATAAATTATGAAGTGCATAATGAACATCTTTATTCTTAATTTTTCTATGTCGAGCCAAAATTTCCTTGAAATGGAGCATTTTTCCAAAAACATGACCGATAAAAATTATTGCAAAACGTGATTGTAATACACTAAAAAACATCTTTTCGACATAATTCTTATTTTATTATAAAATATCTACAAATCTAACTGATTATCTACTTAGTTACTCTTTTATTTTAATATTTATGTGCCAATATATTTACAACAAAACATATTATTAATTGTCAATTAAAAATTTTATTAAAATTAATTTAAATAAATAATTTTAATAATTTATAACTTATATTCTTAAATATATAAATTGTAAAAATGAAATATAATAAATAAGGAAGACATCTAGAGGACCCAATTGAAAAATAAATATATTTAACAAAAGATAAAATTGAAAAAAAAATGAAATTTGGATTTAAAAATAATTTACATAAAAGACAAAAAAAAAAAATAGTGTGTGAACAGTGTCACACCAAATTTAGCATTACACTTTCACATTACATCAAATTGAAGTACTTGGGCTAGGTTGAAGCAAAACCACGCCATTTTGTAATTGATTCCGTCTTCAAGTAACTTACAAGGACCCGAAAAATCAATTTTGACAAAAGTTCTTAACGGGAACCAATTTTATTAAAAAAAAAATTATTTTTTCTCAATTTATATAAAGGATTAAAAGATTTTTCAAAAACTAATAACCTAATTTTTTAACATCAACTAGTTATTTCAATAGAATATAGTTTTTACCTTTCATGAAATTTTTTTAATCTTTTAAGAAAGAAATAAAATTTTAAATTAAATTAAGTCTCATTGAATTTTTCTTTTCAGTCGAATTTTTGAATTTTTCGCGAACTCCAATTTATTTTAAAATTTTTACTGTTGAAGCAAAAAAGTTAATTTTAAAAATTTTTCTAACGCACAATTTTGCATAATTTCCTGATGTGTCAATTACATGTGTTTTGTAGCAAAACTCAAATCAATAATTTGTTATCAGACACCAAAGTGTTACATATTTAACCTTTAGACTCTTTTCTGTTACATTTTGAAGTTTGAACTCTAAAGGGTTACAATTCCTAACATTGGACCCTTTAGTGTAATTTGCTCAATATTACTATTAGCTATAACCCTACCATGTAAGATAGAATTCCTAGCCTCAAAGGATTGCGGTTCGGTTCCGGTATCGATTTTTTGGTACAAGTTGGTACCCATATCTAATTTTCAGTTTCTTAAAAATTTTGAAATTTACACAACATTGCAAGAATTTAGAACTGATATTGACATCTTTCGGCTTCAATACAATATTAGTACCATTTCTGAGAAAGAACTACATATTAAATTAGACATTTTAATATCAATATAAAAAATTTAGAGGGACTAATTAAGTAATTTTTCAACCCAAAAATAAACTTTAAATTCCAGTGATAAAACATTCAAGTAAACATACCAAATAAAAGATCTCATAATTAGGATTCGAAATATGTCTTCAAATCCGTCATACCACCAACATAAAGCCTTGTAAAATGAAAATGATTTTTTTGTCATTTTGACTCATTTACATAAAATCATTTCGTCTTTCGACCACTTATAATGAAAATACTGGTACCAAAGGAAAAATATCGAGGACAGTCAAGCGATGGTATTGAATTTAAAAATTGACAACCAACCTAAGTCTAAAAAAGAAAAAAAAACGTTTTGAAAGTTGCATATTATTTTTAAAATCAATTTTTTTTCATTTTTACACTATTTTAACTCTGACTGTCAGTTTTCAAATTCAAGACCACCGTTCAACTCCTCTTAATGTATCTTTCCATTATTATTAGTATTTTGCACGATATGTGGTCGGAGGGTTGATTTTGAAATGAGTTTGATAAATGGGTCAAAATGATTTGAAATTTCATTTTCATTTTTACGAGGCTTTACGATGGTGGACTGACAAATTTGAAAGTATATTTGAAATTCTCATTGTGTGAGAGCTGTCATTTGGTACGTTCACTTGGATGTTTTATTATTGCAATTAGAAGTTCATTTCTGGGTTTGAAAATTAACAAATTAGTCTCTCTGCCATTGTTGGAGTTTGAGAAAAAAAAGAGGTTGAGAGACCATTTGGTAATTTTCAATGAACTATTTCGAGAATTTTCCTTAAGGGTGACATGGTAGGGGCATGAGATGTCGTTTTTGAATAGTTCAAGGGTACGGTAAATCAAATACAAACAATAGAGTACACCATGAAACTTATACAAACATTAGGGACATATTTATGTATTAGGTAATGTGATATTATTAGATACGTGATTTAGTTTTATTTATACATGATTATTAATTACAACTTTTAATTTCTAATTATATTTTAATCTATAAATATATAATTTAATATTATTTACAGACTGATTTGATATGATTCCTAAACGGGATGGATACGATTTTAGACAAGGAGCCGACACCTAAAATTAAAATTTGCAATATGAATATGTGGTTTCAATTTTACCGATTTTTTTTTATTCTGATATGATTCTCAATATCGGTTCAAGGCTTAGAAAGCATGCACAACACTAGGTACTTCTATTATTCTTCATTAGATTACCTACAATATAGTTATATACAGCCAATTTAAATATTTCACTCCCAACTGTGAGTGATTTGCAAATTTCACCCCAAAAATAAATTTTTTATTAAAATACCCTAAAGTTTTCAAACTAATGCAATTTTCACTCTGGATTTCAAATTTCATCCAGATTTGAAAAAAAAAAAATCAAAAGAAGAGGGATCTAAATGAAATTTTTTACCAAGTCAAACATAAAATATTATTATCTGATTTTCCACCTAAAAAAATAATTTTTTTTTTTAAAAAACTAAACACTAACCTACCTTCTTCAAAATCTCTAATAATTTTAAAAATAAAATTCACATCAACTCTAATAACAAATAATTTGAAAAATTTTAGAAGTATACTTAATTATTTGAAAAACAAATAATAAATTAAGCTGATGTAAATTAATTTTACATGATTAGGATGGTAAGATTTCACTTTCAAAACAGGGATTTAAATTACACTGAACCTGCCTTCTTAATGATCTGCCCAGCATCATTGAAAAGAACAGCTCTTGCCATTTTGTTCTAAGTTTCTCTTTGAAGTCTTATTTGAAATAATTAAGTTTCTTGTGTATTGTAAGAAGGAAGCCACCCTTATCTTCATATATACCATTGATTGCTTCAAGGTTTAGTGACAATTACTTTTTTGGTCACAAGGTAAAACCATTTACAATAGTTTTTGGCTTAATTATTTATAGGTCTCTGAAGTTTTATATAATATGCTATGAGGTCTCTTTATTTTGAAAATTGTATTATCGGGTCCCTCAAATTTAAAAAATTATATTATCAGGTCTTTTTTTTCAGAAATGACTTTAGTCAATTGAAAAATTAAACGATTTTGATTAAAATTTTTCAAAATAACAAAACTAACCTTTGATTTATTTGAATCGGACCATAGTTTATTTGAATCAGACCATACTAATTAAACCCAATTTTTAAATCAAACCCTTATTATTATTATTTAATTACCTCTCTAATCTTTATACGTGAATTGAAATATTGAATTGAATTATATCATCTCTTCATTATCACTAAACTTCTGCCCTTATTCTGTTTTCTTCCATTTGTAGTTTGTATTTTATTTCCAACTCAAATTAATGGGTACAAGAAAAAAATTAAAAGGGGAACAAGGAAAAAATTAAAAGACTAGATTTGAACTCAACCATCGTTTTCCAACAGTAACAAGTAATTTCAGCTCGCAGTTCAGTTTAATAAAAAACAAAAAAGAAGAATCGCAGTTGAGTTTAATAAAAAACAAAAAAAGAATCGAAAACAGGAAAAAATCTTAGGTCAGTTGGATTCTGAATTTCAAATTGGATTTTGAAAAAGACGACTACACTGACTAAATGTTATATTCTTAGTCTTAACTTCGATGCCTGCATAAAACAATCTCAAACACTTCTTCTGAAAACTGAAGCAGATTATGGATTCCTCAAATCTACAGAATGCTACAGACTCTTCAAATAGCAATGTAAATGAAGCCAATCAAGGAGAAATTGTCACCTACATGGATCCTGATTTTTATAAAGCTGCTGCAAATGGCGATATTGATAGCTTCCATCATCGTCTAGGTCAAGATCTTACTTCTCTACTCACTCCAAACAAAAATACACTACTTCATATTTTCATTTCTTCACAAAATCCAAAATTAGAATTACCAATCGCATTTGTTCAATTTGTTCTTGACAAGTGCTCATCGCTTCTTATTCAACCCAATATCAAAGGCGAAACTCCATTGCATCTGGCTTCAAGGTTGGGACAAGTGGAGATAGTGAAAGTTCTTATAGATCGGACGAAAACGACACAAATCGACATTGAAAGTGGAGTAGAAGCAGCAAGGGAAATGATCAGAAGCACAAGCGTAGATAAGGATACGGCATTACATGAGGCTGTGAGGAATAATCATATTGGAGTTGTGAGAATATTGACAAGAGAAGATCCTGATTTTGTTTACTCGGTCAACGATGGAGAAGAAACTCCTCTTTTTCTTGCTGTAGAGAAGGAATATGATGATATTGCTACAGAGATTTTGAAAACTTGCACTTCTCCATCATTTAATGGTCCTTTCGGCAGATCGGCATTGCATGCGGCAGTAATCAACCAAAATTTAGGTCTGCTTAAGATTCTTGTGCTTTTTGTTTTGCTGGGATTGATGAGATATTTCAGAATTGTTGAAAAGTATGGTTATGTATCAGTTTTTCTTAATGTAAATTCTGTTTTTTGTATGTTTGCAACATCTGCTGTCATTTTTCAATTTTTATTGCTTCTATTTCTTGATTTCTCCTCAGAAAATCCAACAATATTGACTGTTGATCATGTATGCATTTTCCAGAAATGACCAGAAACATATTGGAAAGAAACCAGAATCTGGCAAAAGGAGTAGATCAACAAGGTTGGACTCCGCTACACCATGCATCATATTTGGGGTCTCTGGCAATTGTAAAGCTGCTTCTACAATTTGATAAGTCAGCTGCATATATTCGTGATCAAGATGAAATGAAGACACCTCTTCACATTGCAGCTTTAGGCGGTGCTACACATAAATTGATTGCAGAAGCTATCATTTCTCATTGTCCAGATTGTTGTGAAATCGTTGATGAGAACGGCAGGAATGCTCTCCATTATGCTGTGCAAAGCAGAAGCCTTGCAGGAATCCGTTTTCTCCTCCAAAACCATTTTATTTGTAATCTCATAAATCAAAAAGATGAAGATGGTAAAACACCAATTCATTATCTCGCGGATGTTGGTGTGCCTTCTTCTTCGCTCTTGAACCACCCTTTTGCTGATAAAATGGCAGTCACTAAGCAACACAAAACTCCTGTGGATTTTATCCTAGATTCGAACGATTCGACACCTCATGGCAGTATACAGGTATGTATTTGACTATTGGAATCTCAAAGCTTTGAAACAATTGATCTTTTAAAAGAAAAATTATTAATTTTTAATTCATCATTTCATCATGCAGGGACGTGTACTGAAAGAGTTGAAGAAATCTGGTTGCAAACAGAGTTGTCGAGATAAGATCAATATCAAAAGAACACGAAGAGGAAAAGGATGGAAAAGAAGCGTTAGCTTAAATGAACTCAAGAAAGCAAGAGATGCTCATTTAATAACAGCAACACTAGTAGCAACAGTAACTTTCGCGGCAGGTTTTACCATGCCTGGGGGTTACAACAGCGATAAAGGCGTCGATCAAGGGATCGCAATATTAACAAGAAAAGCAGCTTTTCAAACATTTCTGATATCTGATACTTTAGCACTGGTGTTCTCAAGTACTGCAGTACTTATTCACTTTTTACTGTCAATGCAAGAAAATGATAAGTTCTTTTTCAGATTGTTTTTATGGACGACTAGGAGATTGCTTTTATGGATGACTAAACTTATCCTTTTGGCTATGGTACTCACTGTGGTGGCGTTCACAGCTGGTACATATGCAGTTTTACCGCACCAATCAGGTCTTAGATATGTGATTTTGGTTATCACTGGTGGCTATTTTCTTTTCTCTTTGTTTTTGGCTGTGACATTGATGCCCCTCCAAGTTCACTGGTATAAAACCGACAAATAACCCTATTGGTGCAGTTTTCATAATGGCAATTACATATATAGCCATGCCTGTAGACTATTGTTTTTGTTTGTTATACATCTGCAACATGCACATGTATTGTAAGAACAAGAAATTGTACTTCACGGTTAGAAATAAAGAAACAAGAACAAAAAGAGCAGTATTTTTACTTTCTTTTGGGCACACAGTATTACTTATCTTTTTTATTTTTTATAACTATTTTACTTCATATTCATATAAAATACCTCTTATCTCATAAGGAATGTTAGGCAAATAGTCTGCGAAGCTTTGGAGTTGAGGACATGCAGGGAGATTGATCATCCACCTTGGTAAATATTTGAAATTAGAACACTCTTCTATATGGAGATGTTGCAGAGTGGTAACATACTGAAGCCCTACTGGTAAAGACATCATTTCTTCTATCCCATGCAATTCAAGCAAACAAAGTCTTTTAAGAGCTTGCCATTGCATACTGGAAACATACATCAATCAGCAATTTTCAACTTTCAGGTGCTGCAGAGAGGCAGGTCTTAGTTAGCAGCAACTCTTCTGGCTCTGGTGGGAACACAAAATCCTCTATCTCCTGCATCTCCAGAGTTTTCAAATGAGGAGAAGAAAGAAATTGTGATTCGGAAACCATGGTCAACATAAGCATCTGCTCAAATGTTGCCATGCTGCTCTTTCTCAATCTCAGTTTTTCAAGAAACGGAAATGGGCATCATAGCCAGGTTGGGGCAAGCAGAGATCTCTAAATCACAAAGACAATGGAACCAAACTTGCTTTGTCATTGATGTGGAGTCGTCCAGCACCAGTATTATCCTTGGCAGCAACAAATAAAGAAAGATTCTCAAGGCAGGTCAATTTTCCAATACCAAATGGCATATGAGTCAAATTGAAACACCAATCTAGGCCAAGATGTTTAAGATTAACTAATGCTATTTGGCATTCTTTGATATCCGAACAATCATCCAACTTCAACACTTGCAAGTTCCATAATCTAGTAACTGAATTAGGAAGTTTCCTTATTTCTTAGTTATCTCTAAGATCAAGATATCTTAAATGCTTCAATTTGAATAGAGTTTAGCACTTTCTCAATCTTTAACTTGACTTCTTTCTGAGAGGTTACTTTTCGAAAATCTAAGAATCGTAAAGCTTCTAATCTGAAAATCATTCCATGCCATTGCCCTTCTGTCCAAGACTCATAAAAGTCATAGCCTACTTGAAGAAATGTTATTGCCTTCCTCGCTCCGAGTAAGGCAGCTGAGAGTGAATTGATGTCATCCTTGTTGATAAATGACACATGTCGAATATTTTTGCCAATAGATCCTACATTTGTAGCAACTAATGTAGCAAGATCATGCATCTTACACCTCTATATATTCCCCAATCCATCCCTTTTAACTTCTTGGAAAAAAGACCGGAAAGAAGATCCATAAAATATGAAAAACCAGTTTCTTCAAAACTTTGGCTAAAATCCGACAACTCAATGTATAAGCCATTTTCAATCAATAACTAATCTGATTTTATCTTATAACTAATCTCATCCAATCTAGCTCTAAGGTCTTTGATCTTATAAGCCATTTTCAATCAATAACTAATCTGATTTAACTTTGAAAAGAAAAGGCGCACCTCCTTTGCAGCTTCATCACCAGCCATTGCTTGTCGCTGCAAAGCCATGTTGCTTGCTTGTCTAGCTCTACTGCTCGTGAAGAGCTAGATCCATAACAATTCACACCTGGCTACTCGCTCTGTTGCGGATTTAGCTTCAGGGTTAGTCAGTACGGAGTTGCTTCAGCTGTAGATATAGACTAGGCTAGCTAAGGGACGGACTTCAGCTCTTCTATTCTCTTTATGTACACCTTACACTTCGGCTGAGTCTAACGAGGCTCGGGTCCGGAGCCTTCCACAGTGAACCGAGACTACGCAAAGGTAGAACACCATAGAAACTTTGCTGACTTTATCAAAACCTTGATTTCGCTACGCTCAAGAAGAATCCAGAATAGCAGAATAGGTTCCTGTTCCGCTTCCAACAATCATAGTCAAAAGAAGAGTTTGATCCTGGCTCAGAAGGAACGCTAGCTATATGCTTAACACATGCAAGTCCAACATTGTCTTTGCGGAGTCGGGCAGATGGAAAAAGAGGCTATTGTATTATGTACACACTGTAATAAAATGCATTGGTTATCCATCCGATAAACTTTGCATACTAGATCCAACTGAATATCAATGCATATTGTTACATCAACGCAGTTCTGATAATAATTATGCAAAACCACTACATTTCACATATCAACCGGCATCTATTTTTTGTTCATCATTTAAATTTAGTCACCCTTTTAAAAAAACACCATTCTAATGTGATGAATTGCATGATAAAAATGACAAATATCCAATAATAATTTATTATTTTTATATAAATTTTATTTTATTTTTTTAATTTATAATTAGTCAAATTAACTATAATATCACGTTTAATGCATATTTAAAAAAAATCGTATACGGTTTATTATTTTTATAAATTTGATTTATACCATATATATCAATTTTTTTATCATGATCCATAAAAAAGGGAAAATGTCCAAAACACCCAAATAAAATCATATTATCAAAATTAAAATTGTCTTATTATAATTATTTATATTAATTAATCAATTAAATTCAAATGACGTTGAGAAATATTATTTTAATATCAATTTTTTAAATAATTATTTTAATAAAATAATTTTTTAACGTTAATTAATTAAATTTAAATTTTGATAAAAAATATTATATAATTATTACTAATTAATAATTATATTCAAGATTTAATTTTATAAGCATTCTTTAAGAGATTTAATTTTATAAACATTAAGTAAATAATAATTGTTATTTTTTATTTAACATGTAATTTAATTATATAAGATTTTGAAAATTAATAAATTTTACTATAAAATAGTAGCAATAAAATAATATATTGAAACTCTAAATTTCAATTACTATTAATAAATTAAAGAGAAATTTATAAATTTATTTACATCACTATTTAATTAATATAATTAAATAAAAAATTTAAATATTACAAAATTAAATAATTAGTGGCTAAACAAATGGCGTGATTCAACACACTACAAATAACTAAACTTAAGAAACACGACAAATATAACATTTACTAAATAGTTAAAAAAATATAATATATTTATCCAATAATAAAATAAATATGACATTTGGTAAATTTAGATTTTTAAAATATGTTCTTTTACAAATTAAAAATAAAATAAAAAGAAATAATAAAAAGGGGAAACAATAATGAAAAGTCCAACTCCCAAAATACCCTACTAATACTTTAAAACATTAACCCCTATATCCAATGGTCATTATCTCTCCATCTTAAAAGCAGAAATTAATCACATTCGTCCGATCTATCCATAATAAGCCCTTTCATTTCCCCCCTTCTCTCTCTTTTCGCCTCTCCTTCTGTTTGCTACACTCTCTCCACTGCCCAACCTCCATCGCCCTTTTCCCGATCTGGAAAACCGCTTTTGAACCGGTTTCAATCAGTTTTCAAAAGCGGTTTTCCGGTCACTTCAGATCGGGTTCTCTTAGGTCCGTCTCGGCCTCGATCCGTCGCTTTTAGGTCCGTATCGGATTTCTTCTTCTTTCAATTTCTAGTCTCTCTGTCACTATCTATATACGCGTATACTATCTGTATACACGTATTAGATGCATATTTTTAGTTTCTATGTTTTAATTTTCTACTTAAATGCTATTTTATAAATTTATTTTTAGGTTTTTCCTATTTTTTTTCTACTTCGTTTGAGATTCAAGTCATGAAATTTCATTTTCTCGCTATTTCTCAGCTACCAAACAGTTTTTTCGTTTTTTTTTTTTTTAAATCTGGGGAGGTTTTTGTTTGCTTCAAGGTATTGAAGTTCGGATTCCTACTCAAAATATCTCAATCATCAATTTCTTATTTTTGTTTTCAATTTCTAGTGTTTGATATCTCTGGTTTAGAATTTTGTTTATTTTATTTTTTATTTTAGAAGACAAATAAAAATCGCTATCAAAAGATAATTTAAAATAGAATCTCCTCCTTTTTCCATCAATAATAGAAGGAGGAATCGGAATCTAGTTTTTTCCTATTTTCGTGTAGGTTGCTAACGTGCGCCGTGTGACAGTGTGCAACCCGCGTTTATTTTATTATTAGTTCTAGAATAGGAGGTTTAAAAATCGAGAGATTTCTTAAGGTGTAAGGTTTCTTTTTGGAGAAAATTCCAATTCCTGTAGTTGTTGGGAAATATATTAAGATAATTTTGTGGTATATAAAAGACTTGTGCTTTGTCTTTGACTAACTCTTTTTTGGTTTATTCCCTTTGCTTTCTTTCCCATCTCTCTTCATAGGCATCTACTTGGAACTCTTATCGATCGAACATGGTCACTGGAGCGGAACTTGAGACACGTATGCTCTTTATTTTTTTATTTGCTTTTCGAATTAGCTTCTATTTTTCAGTTTTTCTTGTATTTTCAATATTTTTCTTTCTGGGTTTTGATTTCTTTTCTGGCTTATTTGGTTTTTTCACTTTTCTGATTTAGGGGAACTGAAAATTTAGAATCTTTGTTGTTTGGGCGTTTGTATTTTGGTGGATTTTAATTGGGAAGGACTTATTCTTTCTATGGATTTTTTGAAGGATTGGTAGATTGATTAGATTCTTAGGTTTTTGCCTTTTCTTTTCCTCTATTCCTCTATTATTAGTGAAACCTTCTTTCTGGGAATTGAATTGAATAGAATGACCATTCATTTCTCTTTCTTTAGATAGTTGGTTGACTGCTATGACATTTGATTGTCTGTGTATTCTTTTTTTTTTCTTCAAGCAATTATTGGCTTTGTAACTCAATGGGATTTTATTCCTCCCAGCATTCTCTTACAATCTTGAAGTTTTTTTATATAGCTTTTTCAGCTATTTAGTTTATTTTATGAATCAGCTTAAATCACCTCTGATGAGGATTTTTTTTTTCCTAATGCAGCTGTACCTGTTCCTACAGGACTGAAGTCAGACCCTATTAATAAATTGGCCAAGCATGAAGTGGTATGTAATGTTTAAGTATAATTTTTTATTTTATTCTTGCACTGCACATGCCTGCATACAAGTACTCAGTAGGAATGTGTAAATCTTGGTATTAATTATTAGAGCTGCTGCAACTTTCATTGGATGTCTGGTTACTCAGGGTTAAATTTATAGAACATTTATATAAATTTGTTTTGATTACATCTCTTCCAGCATGGAAAGCTTTTTGTTTTTTGGTTACCAGTACATATTATCCATAGTTTAGTTTGCTAGTATTTTTCCTGCATATTATCGTGATCATATGATAATGATTATGTCATCCATATTAAACCGATCATTCTTTATGTGGTTGGGAGTAGATAGTAGAATATGTTAGTTCCTTCAGGCCTGGTAGAAACTGGTTGTCTTTGATCTCTTACTTCCATTTAACTGTTGTTTCCAGGCTTCTGAAAAAGATGGAATATCATCGGACTCAATCTCAACAATTAGCTCTTCAGGAAATGCTACTTCTAACACCAAAGGCGGAGGAGATGGTACTGCTACCATCACAGGGGAGGCTCATCAAGGGTTTGCTGGAGATCAAAGCTTTTACAATCTACCTACTAGTAGTTACAATTATTATTATCCTGGTGAGATATTGTGACGGCCTTATGCTATTGATTGGATTGGAGTTATTGCAAAGATGTAATGGCAGTTCATGGCATCATTGAAGTAAATTAGAGTATTTCTTTTTCTGTGAAATTGGAGAATGTTACTATTGTACATCAATGATTGCATGGAACTGGAAGTTCATCTTTTTTTTTTTTTATTATTATTAGATATTTAGTTTGCGCTTAATTTCTTCAATGCCAGAATCAAAATTAAGAATGATGGGGTGTTTATGTGGTTTTTTTTTTTTTTTTTTACTTTAGCATGTGCTAACTTCTGGCTTGGATTTTGATCCATTTCTTGATTCAATATAGATTAGAATAACTGTTAAAGAGGTTCACGATCCTCACAATGGGATAAGTAAAGATTTTGAGATAGCTCCAGACATCCTCACTTTATTTGTGAGGTTGGAATGGAAATATTATTGAAGTTCTGATCAATATATTAGTTTCATTCTCTGCAGCAGAACATTTGCTCATGGCTTTAATTTGATAATTTAGATCTATTTCTGGTTTATTGATTGATTTCTCAAATGTCGGTTTTGCAGGATACACCGGCCATTATGGACAGTTGGATGAACATGGTTATTTCCAGACTGATAGTTCTCACCTGGTATGTTTTTTCAATTTTATATGGCATCACCCTTTTTAGTCGTAGGCTGCTATAATGTGTTATATTCAAATGTTTTTTATGGATAGCTGATATTCAGTTTATTGGTTGATTGCCTCAGGGAATGCAAGCAGAGAATGGATCTCTAGTTTATTATTTACCTGGATATAATCCATATGCTTCTGGGGCAGTTCTTGGGGTTGATGGCCAAAATGTTAGTCAGCAGCCTTATTTCTCTTCCACTGGATATGTTCAGCATCCTGTTCCTGTTTCATATGGAGCTGAAGCTGTGCCTTGTTATTCATGGGATTCAACTTATGTTAGTGATGTATCAAATGGAAATGTTGGTTCTGTCAATGGAAAATGTGGTTCAGGTTCCACTTTTGCAAAGCCAAATGGTTTCAACTCAATGAAGTCTAATGGCAATGTTAACAACAAATCATCCAAGTCTGTCTATGCACAGTCAATCAGACCCTTGAACAAGGTATGCATAATTTTAGCTCATTTACACATAAAATAACATTCATTGTTTGCATATTGTGTCACTACGGGCATTGGCTTCTCTCCAATGTTTGTGTTACCTAGCTGGCTTTCTCTTCCGCCTTGGCCACCGTATATTTATTCTCAACATATTGTGAGCTATTTATTACACCATATGAGAAACTAAAGACATATTAGAAGTGCAGTAGTTTCTAGTATAAGTTCACCTCAAGATTAGTGGCTTAAGAGTTTGTGTCGTTCTTGATAGATGACTTTTAACATTCTTGAACTTGTATTACTTTAAGAGGTGCTTTTTTTTTCCTGGTTTGTGGTTTAACCTTTGAAGTTAAAGATGTTTCGAAGATAATTGATTTTGAACTTTGATGCAGTTAGGGCACTGCTAATTTATTATTCTTTGAGCTTTGAATGTTCGGCTAATACAAATGTTTATTTTACAGGTGGCTCCATTAGGTTCTGATTTCTCAGCAGGTTTTTTTAAGGGATACCATCCTGTAGGAGGTTTCTCATCATTCCCTACCCAAAAACAAGGTTCCTTTGTACACTCTGTTCCTATGAACTATAGACAAAATGGACGGATATGGAATGGAAATGATAGAAATAGATCCAGAGACAGATTCCAGAAAAGCAGTGATTTTGAGACATCAACCGAATTAACTTGTGGTCCTCGAGCCTCTAGCAAATTCACTTCTTTGGATCCCCCTGTCAAGGAAGACTTGGGTATCACTGTGCAAAGAGACAAGTATAATCTACCGGATTTTGGAACCGAATATGAAAATGCTAAGTTCTATGTCATAAAATCATACAATGAAGATGACATCCATAAGAGCATTAAATATGATGTATGGGCAAGCACACCAAATGGTAATAAGAAGCTAGATGCAGCATTCTGTGAGGCAGAACAGAAATCAAGTGGATCCAACACAAAATGCCCAATTTTCCTCTTTTTTTCTGTAAGCTGAAAGCATTCCTTATTTATTCTGTTGATTTTTTCATGATTTGTTTTTCCTATCATGTCTGAACTTAACGTGGATGAAGTTCTAATTTTTTTTCTTGTCTGCTTGATATTGTAACTCAAGGTTAACGGAAGTGGCCAATTTGTTGGGATAGCTGAGATGGTTGGGCAGGTGGATTTCAATAAAGACATGGACTTTTGGCAACTTGACAAGTGGAATGGTTTCTTCCCAGTCAGATGGCATATCATAAAAGACATTCCTAACAATCAACTGCGCCATATCATTCTTGAAAATAATGATAGGAGGCCTGTGACTTTTAGTAGGGATACCCAAGAGGTATATTCTCTTTGTTTAACTCAATTTCATTCTATTTCCTGCCATAAAGTCATTTTGTATTAAAGGAAACATATCTAAGCAATGGGAATACACTTCTTAATTGTTGATAGTAGTCTTGCATGATAATTTGAATCTAATACATCTTACTGAAACACCTTACTGCCATTAAATGTTGGCTAGCAATGTCTTTGCATGCTCTATGGTTCATTTGACAGAAAATAATAATTTGCAGATTGAACTTAAGCAAGGTTTGGAAATGCTGAACATTTTCAAGAGCTATTCATCTAAAACATCGTTGTTAGATGACTTCAATTTCTATGAAATCCGAGAGAAGTCTCTCAATGTGAAGAAGAGTAAGCCTGCAACTCTGCGAATGGATATGCAAAAAGAAGATGATTTCACTGTAAGTCCCCAACTCCCTTCTCTCCTCGTCTGAATATTTTTTGTACGTGAATATTTTTTGTACGTGTTCTTATTCCATATCCATGTCACGTTGCATGCTTCTTACCTTGGACTTTGCCCATTAATTTGTTGCTTTCAAGCCACCTTTCACATTGTTTTATATGTATTCTTCCAATTGGTTAGACTTCTGGATGAATCATGTCAAATATTATGTAGTATAATTCGTATGATTAAGCACATGGGTGCGTGGTATGTATGTATGCCTTTCCTCTGAAGGCGACGTTTGTCTAATGTTCTTTGAAACATTTTCCTTTGCAGAAGCAGACAAAAGTAGGAGAAAGGAAATTTGAAGATGAGTTGAGGACTAAGAAAGCTACAAATACTTCTTCTCTTATCAATCTAACAAAAAATCTATCAATCCACAGCTACACTCCAAAAAGTAATAATTCTACTACTACTACTACTACTACTACTACAATCAAGCCAATAGAAAATTCGATCACGGCTGTTCCTGCTCCTTAAGCATATTTTCTTTCTTGCTTTGTTAATTTATTTTATTTAGTTCGTTCAATTTCAATGTTACAAAAAGCTTTAGAGAGGTTGCCATCTTTGTTTCATCTTCTTTTTTGTTTTTTCCCTTTTTCTTTTCCTCTTGTTGCTCTGATAATTTATTTCCCTTTTCATTTCAAGGTGGCTTATAGCCTATTTAAGTAATTGTTATTTAGGGTAGGGTTCTATATTTTATTTTCTTTCCAGTGCTTAGTTAATTTGGAAGAATTGGAGGTGGTGGATTTGGCTGTGGTTCCTTTTGTTTTTTTTTGGATTTTGATGTGGAGGTGTGCTTTAAAGCTCTTGATGTTTAATTAGTCATTTATAAAATTCTAACCTTTTTAGCTTTTGAAGTATCTCCAATGTTAATATGAATTAGCCCTGATATGTCATAATTGCCGATGTTGCTCAAAGCCTTCAAACGCATCGCCTTGATTTGCCAGACCATGGGAGCATGACATTTTTGGACACATTAGTATTGGAAAAGTTTCCACGAATTTGTTCTTACTGGCGTGGTAATATAATTGAAGTAATTCGTGATAATATAATTGAAATAATTCATAATAACATTGGAGGTGTTTAGTTTACAGGATTTAGTGTTTTGTAAGCTGTTATTCATATAGTTAATTTCGCGGATCTTGTCTATAATAATTAATGACTATTCATGCCTTGGTGTTTTCCCGGTTACATAACATTTACATTAGATGGGAATTGGAATATCGAGTGGAGCTGGATAGAGTCAAGCTTGGGCTTCAGCTTGTTTGAATGTTTTCTGTGTTCGAGCTTGGCTTCCTTAGAATTGAAATAGTCCGACCTCCAGTTTTGGTATGAAAGTTAGTTGAAGCTCAGCTTGTGAGCTCGATTTAAAAGCCTGTTCAAAATTAGATTTCTTAGACTTGTTTGGTCCAGTTTGAAAATAATGTTTTCATAGTAAAAATATTTTTTTATGTCCATGCACGCAACAAAATAGTTGGCTTATGAACTCGTTTGGTAAGAGGTTCATGAATATAGTTAAATTTGAAATGTGTACATTTATGCGAACTATGAATGAAAAAAAATTTTGAAGGTTAAATCTAAAATTTTAAATCCAAAAGACTCAACCTTTAAGAGAGTTCGTCATTAAATTATATACTACGTCATTAAATTATATACTGCCATAAGTTCGCATACTGATTATGCGAATTTTGGAAAAAAATAATAATAATTTATTAATTTCGCATAAGCACTATGCGTAGAGGTGGTCACGGTTCGGACCGGGCCGGTTCCGGGCCTCGGCCCGCTGGGCCACGGCCCGCTGGGCCACGGCCCGCTGGGCCACGGTTCATGGTCCCCTCAAACTGTAATCGCCCGCCAATTAACCGGCGGTTAAATTGCAGGCTAAAAAACCGGCGGTTCAAGGCGGTTAAATCGGCAGTTCATGGCGGTTAACCGGTGGTTCGATCCTCAAAACCTGCCGGTTCATTCACGGTTCAAGGGCTTGTACGGTTACTGTTCAGAAATTTTTTGAACCTGAACCGGCCCGCCGAACCGGCGGTTCAGGTTCAGTTAACGGCGGTTACGGTTTTGAACGGTTATGGGTTGGTTCAAGGCCGGGCCAGCCGGACCGAACCAGCCCATGGCCACCACTAACTATGCGGACTATTGAAATTCGCAAATATATGCAAATATGTTATTTGGCGTTCACATTTAAAATTTTAACCTTTTTTTGTATTTAAATCGTGTTTGTTAAGCAGTACGTGTTTTGTGATTAAAGTTCAAGTTCAGCTTAATAAAAGAGCTCAATTCATGATTTTAAGTTCGGTTCGTTTATCTAAATGAATCCAACTTGAACTTGAATGAGTTTTTAGTAAGTTGAACTCCTATTTATCTCAACAAGTTTTTAACAAGCCAGAATGAATTATTAAATTAGGAGCATATATTTGTTCATTTTCAGCTACATGACAAAACCCTACAACATTGAATATTGGGTTTGGAACTAGCTCGATGCTATTAAAATAATTTGAATCAAATTGACCATTTTTCCGGCCCGGTTCGATTTAGGGCAATGCTCTCTATTGAATCTCAGAGATGAGCCACTATTGCCGCCTAAAAATCGTCTAACCCGGAAACCCTGCAGTCATAGTGTCCCCGCAAAATACATCAGATGACGGAAACCGCCAAACACTCGTTGGATAGTTCTTCTGTGCAGTCTCCAAACAGACCTTCAAAGATTCCAAAAACCCAAGATCTCAGCGGCGACGACGCCGACTACGAAGAAGAAGCGCAGGAACCGAGCGTTGATGCTAACTCAATGAGTCCAAATCCTAGACTTCAACGCTATTTGATTGCTGTCGAGTATATTGGTACCCGGTTCGCCGGTTCCCAGAAGCAGCTCAAATGCAGAACTGTGGTTGGAGTCCTTGAGGTGATTTGAGAAAAAAACAAAGATTACTTGTTTTAGAAGTATATAATCAGAATTTTAAATAAAGTCCTGTGCTTGTTTTTACTATTTGATTTTCGAGCTTCAGGAAGCAAAGCCATTCAATACCCTATAAATTTTTTTAATGAGTAGAGCTGTTTTTGTAAAATTGTTTTTTTTTTTTTTTTTTTTTTGTTTGAAATGTGAAATGCAGGAGGCTTTTCATAAATTTATAGGCCAGCCAGTATCAATATCATTGTCTAGTCGAACTGTAAGTATAGTTCTTGCTGCTTTCTTTTTTTTTTTCATCAGTTTATAGTATTGGTTATTACTAGAGCATTCAAATTATGGGAAGGGGGAAAAGAAAAGGTCATATGTGAAGAATTCTAAAGCTCCAACCTTTGTAGAAGTGAGGAAATAAATACTAGTCTGAATCACTTAGGACAAGAAACCTATTGTAACACTATATGATGGTTTCATAAAAGATGAACCTAGACAAGTGAAAATTGTCTTACTTTATTTTCGTGTTGCATTGTGCATTTGCATTTTGCCTATGTTTTATTTTCTGTTGTAGGATGCTGGAGTACATGCTTTGTCCAATGTTTGCCATGTTGATGTTGAACGTATAAGCAAAAGAAAGCCTGGTGAAGTGGTATGTTTCGCCTGTATAATAGCTTGCTAATTTATCACTTTCTGTAGTTTTTTTTTTTTTCTTTTCATTTGTTGTTCTTAAGATCTTGTTTGGGGGGACCACGCCCCCTAAGTTTGTGGTTTTGCTAATTTTTCAGTAACTGTAAATGATTATTTCAATCATAATGTTGCTTGTTGAACATATATGCACATGTATGCTTGCTTACACTGCTAGCAATGGAAAATACTTTATTACTAGTACTAGACCTTTTTGCATAATACTTGAGTTCTGTCTTATGATTTTTCTAATAGTTTTTTTTTTTCATGAAAATATAGTTACCACCACATGAACCAGCTGTAGTCAGAAGAGCTGTGAACCATTTCTTGCAGGTTTATCTTCTAATCTTTCATTTGTTTTTGTCCTTTGTTTTTATCTTGAAAAGCTGTTTATAATATTGATAGATAATTTACTGAGTTTTGGTCATGCTGGGTGCTATACATAAAAAAACATGTGAATAGTTGGTGGCTTGTTCTGATTCAATTGTGTCCATGTTCTAATAATATTTATTAACATTCAATAGCTCCTCACATATTTGCATTTTATTAAAACAGAAGAATGAAGGTGATATTACAGTAATTGATGTTCGATCAGTTCCGAGTGATTTCCATGCCAGATTTAGAGCTCACGAGCGCACGTAGGTATTAATAACTTTATATTGTTTTCTAAATTTCCTTACGTATTGAGGCATACACTGATAATTTGATATATATTATGCATTCAATTGAAGACTTGTTATGAATTATGAGCATACGTGATACGCCAATATCCAATTAAGTTAACAAATTTTGTGGAGGATGAACTTCGATTAGATGCCATATATATTATCATGACCATTACCCTTAAATGACTTCAATTACAAGTCAAATGAATGCTATCATACCTTGAAAGTTGAAATTGCTTCCTAGAGGATAAATGTTTGAGTTGTTGCTGTAAAAACTTTAGGTACTTCTATCGACTTCTATCTGGACCAGAGCCTTTGTCTACCTTTGAGAAAGAGAGGGCATGGCATGTGCCTGAGGAGTTGGATATTGTTGCTATGCAGGTTGGCTAAATATTACAAACATTTTATCTAGTTTGACTTGATTATCAATTTCAAAAGAGAGAGAAAAAAAAAAGTTGATGTTCGTGCAGGAAGCATGTAGGGTTCTTGTAGGGCAACATGATTTCAGTTCGTTCAGAGCATCTGGTTGCCAGGTCTTTCTTTCTCTTGCAGATAGTTTTCTTTTTTGAGATCTAAATATACATGATCTTATTCAATGCTAGAGAAAAGATGCTTTATTCCAAAGGCTTTTTGGTGCCGACAAAATTAATGAGCATATACACTTGTCACTAAGTTCAAAAAATACAACTTTGTCTGTCTGCATTTTAGTGCTTGAGAAGGCTTGGTCTAGTTTTGGTAGAACTGTTCAAATTGGGTCCATTCGAATCCCCATTCGGATGTTGTATTATAAATTATTGACTTATACCACAAGGTTTGATAAGTTAGACCATTAGTTTAATATTTGTAAGAGATGTACAGGTTCAATCACCTGAGATTGAACAGCCCTGCTGATTTGTATCGATGGCTTGGTCTGAGCCTACCCTATAACCAACCCTACTACTATTGCACTATTGTTACTCTGGGTCCCAGGCACCGTTTGAAAATAAAAATGAGATGCAGAAAACTGCCGCGCAACATGCTTATTCGTTTTTTAGGAAAAAATTAATCATCTTCAGTAGCTATTCTTAAAATTTTGAAATTATTAAAATGAGATGCAGAAAACTGCTGTGCAACATGCTCATTCGTTTTTTAGGAAAAAATTAATCATCTTCAGTAGCTATTCTTAAAATTTTGAAATTATTTAAACAAAATTTCAAACAACTACTATATTCTTGATGATTAGTATATCATATATGTGATGTACTAGATCTGCTAATGTTGTTTATGCTGTTTTTTGCCTCTTTGGAAGCGGCTTTCATCTCCCAAATATAAATGCAAATTCACTTTTTACAGGCAAAATCTCCTATTAGAACTTTGGATGAACTTTCTGTTCTTGAGGTGGCTTCAACTCCATATTTTCCATCAATCATGGAGAGGGGAAAAGTAAGTTTAAAAGGGGAAGACTCATGTTGCACATTAGCTGGAGGTTCCTGTGGTGAAATCGAATTAGGGTTTGGGACAAGGAGAAAACATCGTTGCTACGTTGTAACAGCGCGTAGCCGCTCCTTTCTTTATCACCAGGTTTGCATCAACCTTTTCAGGTTTTTTCCTGGACAACACTAAATCTCATGTCTTCATGTAATCATTCCTAATTCCTAACGAATAAACATCTTTTTAGTCTTTCTCACAAGCAATTTACCTTTCCAGATTCGGCTGCTTGTTGGTGTTCTAAAAGCTGTGGGCACTGGAAATCTAACAAGTGCAGATGGTTTGGAGCTCTCTTTACACACTTGTTTATGAGATTACATTTCTTTTGTTCTTATCATGTTTGAAACTCATTTTTTCCCCAAAATTCATAAATTTTATTCAGTGGAAAGAATACTCAACGCCAAGTCTGTAACTGAGGCAAGTCCCATGGCTCCAGCTTGCGGTCTCTACCTTGGACATGTCAAATATGATCTACCGTGACTGGCGATAAATTAGAGTTTCTTCAGAAACATGCCATGAACTTCAGCTTTGATATATATCAAGGATTTATATTCCTCGCTGATGATGTAGCTGCAAATTTAAAGCTGGGTACAAGATTTGCAATGTTGCCAAGCACCCAACTCCTGCGGACATTATTCTTCTTTAGTTGCTTGTATTCTCTTCAAGTACAGAAATTGGTCATATGCAGCTTCGAAATCTGTAACTATTGGTGTTGGAATGCCGAACACATTGAAATTGGGAAACAATAGAATTTTCGTATTGAGAACTCAAATGCATCTTTGTTACTGATTATACTTTGTTTTCTGCCTGGCAGTGCTCTTCAATTATGGTGTATGCAATGTGTTTGGACATTATTTATAGCACTGAAATATTCCCAGAAGAATTCCAGGAATTGGTAATTTGTTTAGAAATTCTTATTCTACTAAGCAGCTCAGATTTTCTGCAAAAATACGTTCATTTCAGGGATTGAATTCAAATTATTGTGTAGCGATGTAATTAATAACAATAGAAGCAAAAATAAATGATAGAGGATAATCTATATATACAATTGCACAAATTGCTGTCTGCTGCAACTACAACCCTCAGAATTCTTGATTCTTGCTAAAACATCAAGTTATTACAGATCCCAACATTGGTGTATTTTCACGATAAAAAATACAGCGCCAAATTCCTGCAACCTCCAAAAGAAAATTAGGGTTGCAGTTTCAATCATGATGCACGTTCCATCTTGTGTTTAGATAAAACTAATTATCATCAGCAAAGACGCATCCTCGATGATCTAACAATCCAACATCTGCCTTGTAACAACATATCATATACCTATTTAAGCATAAGATATTGAATCGGATCCTTTGTAGGGTGATGTGGAAATGCTTAGAAGCATCTACTTCATCAAAGTTTCAATGGCAGCAGCAATGGAGCTCTTAATAGTAGGACCCTCACGACGAACCAATGAGTGAGACCCATTCCAGAACGACTTATTATTGTCAGGAAAGAGACTTTTGCATAGACTGAGAAGCATGGGATTTTCCTGATGGAACTTCTCGAGCATTTTTGCCTTATCCTGCTGCTGTCGCGATTCCTGTAAGAATGACATGACATGACAGACCATGAAGTTTTACACAAACTTAAAAACAGAAAACTTAGAAATGTTAGTTGAGGATTTTATAGGCAAGAAATTTCATTAGTGCCTCCTGTAACTTTAGTATCAAGCAACAGAAATGTAATGCTACAAAACCATCTATATCTTAAATTATCTATTCCTTCCCAATCAGTCACAATGTTCAGGAATGTGCATCCTTAGGTTTGATAACAATCTAACGTTGACTCTTTGATATCTGATCTAAGTTTCTGTTTTCAAATCATTTCAGCATCATTTTGAAATTAATTACCTTAGTTTGCTGAGTTTTGTCTTCATGCTTCCCCATCACATGTCCTTTGTCAGCATCTGCAGCTGCATTCTCTGGTAGGCCAGGCTGAGATTGTTGATTAGGTTCCTCTCCTGGTTTCTCTGATGTTTCGACTTTCCTTTTCTTTTGAACCTGCGTCTCATTTTCTTCCTCTTCCTCGTCATCGTCGTCCAATTCATCATCATCCTCATCCTCCTCTGCCTCATGAGGCCTATCCTTAACAGTACTATGCTGCTGCTCTGTATGTTCCAGTTTCATCTCCTGCCTCTTTCCTTCCACTTCAGGATCTGCATCTGGATCTAATGATTCATCCATATTTGACGATGAATCATCACCACCAGGACTCTCTGTTAGGGGAGATCCCTGCAGGAAGAGAGGAGAGAGAAGAGTGGGTGAGGGTGAGCAAATTATGTACTAATTAACATTGGGAATTGACAAGATTGGACAGAGCATTCACTAGAAAATATGAAACAAATACATGACCCGTATCTATGTTGAGAACAAAAATTAAGACAGAATCATTGCATAAATAACTGATACATGCAAAACTGTGCAACCACCAGACAGAAAAAAACTGCATTCACAATTTAGAACATATTGGAAAATTTTGGCGCAAATACCAAGACCATGTCAAATTGGGTAGGGCCAGAAAATGGATACTATAAACAAAACCTTAAAATACACTAACTGATAAACGATTGAACAAAATTATGATTAACAAATGAAAAATATAGACGCACCAGTTGCTTTGAATCTTGAGCAAATTTATTATCAGCAACTCCAATTTGACCTTTAGCAGCAAGCCGAGCACTCTCCTCACGCTCCCTCCTACGACGCTTTAGAACACATATAGCACATAGGCAATCAGGTTTATGGCGCCTTCTGCAAAATTAATTGTGAATTTCAGAGCTAGTGAATTAAAGTTTATCATTTTGGTAAAATTACAAAGTTGAAAGGAGAGGGAAAAGCAACTACATGCTATTTACTGTTTCTGGTTGGCTTCATCTGTTGTTACCATTTCCTTACCATATAATCTAGATGACATCTAAAAGATGGATACTTGGGATCTAGGAGATGCAAGTAATTTGAAGAACTCAATATATACAAAGAACAACGGATGCAAGTTATAATATATGCTATCAACTGATAGAAAAAGTAAAAACAGCAGAAGTATACCCATGACGCTTTTTGTTCTTCTGCTTATTTTGGCCAGTTTTACCAAGGCCCTGACTGGATGCTCCAGCATCTTCACCTTGAGTGCCTTCAGCACCTGGTACAGAAACAACTGTAGATTAAGGGACAGACCACAGCAATAAAATATGCCAATAAAATTTAAACAAGGTGGCATCTTTTAAACCAACAAGTGGAGGTCTGCCTTGAGAATACAACAAAGGTAAACTCTGAAAAAGAACAGAAATCATCAGTTTCAGCCATCAGCAAACAGCACAGACCTAACCATAGATACACTTGCATTATAAATGAGTGACAAGGTACATGAAAGAAGGAATTAAGTTTGTAAATTATTAAGGATTTGTTTTGGTAAAGGTTGGGGATGAATGGAAGGTTTGTTTGGTGAATATATCCATAAGAGGAAATGATGTGGCATCAACTCTCACTTCTACAGCATATATGATGTGGTTGTAATATGTTCCAAATAATAAAGTACATACAACACCCATTTAAGACTAATGTATGCAAGTAGCTTGTAAAGTTATGACCCAGTTTAATAAAATAAAACAACCAGATAAAATTGTAAAAATATGGAGAAATAAGGCTTATGTTAGTTGTAAAATGATTTAAGTAGAGAGAATGGAATTCATTACTCCATTTGAGATGCTATGTGAGATCAGGGGAAGACCAAATGTCTCTAAGGCAACAAAGGACCACAATTTTCTCCATAAATTACTAGAGCAACTATGATAAACAAGCTTCACATAAAACACACGAAAAATGAAAACAGGTTTACCAAACAAAACCTTTACCCCCACTTTGGAACAAATTAATTAAGATTTTAGAATTAATTTCTAAATGAATTCATAAAAATGATTTGTTCAAGAAAAAGACAACTATAAAACTCTCACCGCTGGAACCTCTAGACTGTTCTGTGAATAAATTGGCTGCTGTCCAGTACTTCATAAAATTCTTCTTCACTCGCCTCATGAGGTCCAAAATATAGTCGCCTTTACTGTTATACTTGTAACAGTTGTCCCAAATGTATTGAACATCTCTGTAGACATCTTCTGAGTTCATATACTTTTCACCCTTTTCAAGATTAGTGCATACAGTCCCGAAGTCCATTGGAGTATCAATGATGTCAAAATAATCCTGATTCAAAATTCCCACCCAGCAAAACAAAAGAGTAGACATGTTAGCCCGTTCTATAAAAGTAAAGGTAAAGAGCAGTTTGGCACCTCAAAGTGCATGACTATCAACCTAAGAAATAAAATGCACGCTGTTAAGAATATTCAATATTCATCTCATATGGTACTAAAAGAGGAAGGAAAAAGAGATTCCTATTGTATGCATGATGGTGGCTATGAAATAAAAAGAAATGAATAATGCCTTGGAAACCATATAAAGGCAACTATGATTTCAGATGAACCTAGCCCCCCACGTTCATCGAAGACAAGCAAGCAGCAGCTGATGCCAAACTGATTACAAGAACTTCTGTTTTTCTATAAGGGGGTGAAAAATGTAACATCAGAAATTGTTATCCTGCACAATTTTCATACTTACAGGTATTCCCAGAGCTTCAGGGTTCACAGGAACATTGAAGGGTTCAGCTGCATCCATTTTCATTACCTTCTTAATAACCTAAGAGTACAACCAAAGACATCAATAAGTGCATCGTATCACATTTGAACCAAAACTCAGATAACAAAAACAATAATCAAGTACTAAACTGAAAACAAAAGGTAGCTCCTTTGAAAAGAAATCCAACATACCGACAATGCAGAATCTAACTCTTGCTTGCTATACTGAGATTCTTGACGGGGTGTGCTCGGTTCTTTCTGTTGTAAATCCTCATCCTGTGTCATTACAGAGCCACCACTTTTTCCAGCACCTGATCCACCCTGTCCCATTGAAGACTTGATCTTTATACTCCCAGGTTTCTTTGAAACATTTTGAGAAACATTTGTTTTCACTTCAGAAGGTGAGTTTCCAGTATCTTCTATTTTATCACTACCAACATTTTGCTTCTCCAAACCCAATTGTGGACCACTCTTGTCAGTATCACTATGCGATTCCAACGCCTTGGAAGTCTTGAGCTTAACCTTAACACGCCCAACCGACTTCCCTGCAGTCTTATCAATAGACCCATCAGGGTTTATACTTGCAAGATTCAATGGCTGATCTGTACCAGTAGAAGAAGGTGTATCAACCTCCATTGCATATTGAGATTCTTCATTATTAGCATGATTATCATCATTATCATCATCATTATTATCATCAAACTCATCTGGACCAGAATTATCTTCTTCTCTATCCAAATTAACTAAATCCACAACTGCCTCATTATTTTCTGCAACAACAGGAGGACGCTTTTGCTTGCTTTTCTTGTTTCCTCTCTTCCGCTTCATCTTCTACACCCACGTCACTACCCTGCACAGAAAACCAGAAAATCATAGCTAACCTCGTAAAAATCAAAAATTCAACTTCCATAAAATTCAAATCAAATCCAACTAATTTCCGCGCCAATGCGTTACAATAAAGCGTAAACAAGAAAAATAAACGAATCCATTAACGTAAAAATTGAAACTTAGCTATAGAATAGAGTAAAAGATGAAACTTTCTCAAACAAAAGTTACAGAAGGAACCCTAAGACAGTAAAGAAACAATAGACAATAGTTCCCAGTTTTCCCAAACATGAAAAACAAAAGAATTTAGGTAATGAAAATCAGTTAATTAAACGGCGCCATACCTTTTTTATTTGATTTAAACCAGAAATTCGAAAGAATAATAACGACTTTTATAAACCAAAATCGAACAATAGAAAACTGATGTTTTATGCGTACATATATAAATTGGGAAATTTTAACTCTTAATTTTGGAGTACTACGATGTCGTTTTACCGATTTCTTCAAGCTTGTTGGTACTGCTAGATAAATTTTTGTGCGCGAGACTAGCCCGTCGTAAGCTAATCACCTACGGTGGAAGCGTTCATAAGTAAACTGGAGTGAGTGCAAAATTAAAGGTGGCCACGGGACTGGTTTGAACCCATTTGAATTGACCAAACCGAGTGCAAAATTAAAGGTGGCCATGGGACTGGTTTGAACCCATTCGAATTGACCAAACCGTTCATAAACTTGAGCGTCCTTAGAGTCCTTAAAATTGAAAACTTATCGTTCATGAAGTGTCCAAATATAGACCGATTCAGGTTCAAACATTTCATGAATTATGATTTACCGTTTAAACTTTAGAATTAGCCATAAATCAGTGATTTGAAATGTTAGATTGGTACGTTATTATTTTCTTCACCTCAATCAAGGGTTTGAACTGTACTTAATCATTAATTTAAAATCATCCCCAAAACTGTAACTAGGACCGCTAATTCAAGTTTAAAGAAAACTAGAACCATGGCCAACTGTAGTAGTAGTGAAAACACAACAATAACAGTGTTTTTTGCCTAACAATAATCAGTAGTAGTACACTGGAAAAGCCAAAGTGATAATAATAAAAAACTCGAAACCCTTGAAAGGTGATTCCCACTAGCATTAACATCTGTGCAAATACAGGGTACAAGAAATCACTCCAAACAAGATACACAATTACTTTACTATTCCAA
Source organism: Croton setiger (assembly GCA_948099555.1). NCBI lineage: Eukaryota > Viridiplantae > Streptophyta > Magnoliopsida > Malpighiales > Euphorbiaceae > Croton > Croton setiger. Next base: position 45,953 of record CANUEY010391746.1, read on the forward strand.
TTACTATCAATAAATGCAAAACAACAACATTAACTTGTTTAGCAGTTTTGATCTACTTGTCCAGAATAGCTGCTTCATTCCACCAACACAATTTAGAGAAACAAACATAAGTTAGCAAAGTCCGTCGAGCATCACTTCTTTCTATTGCCAGTCTGCACACAGCACAAAAAATTGAGGGAGTTTTGCAGGACTATTGGCACACAAGTTCTAGTTCTAGACAATAATATTCAGTCACTGGTGAAGTTTGGCGAAGAAAAATGAACATGCTCATCCAATGCCCAACCCCCTCAACATGTATATAGACAATGTAGATAGTTTTAATGTCATTAATTTTCAAACTCCAGAACCTTCAGTTATGGAACCACCAAAGTAATATAAACAATGATATGAAAGCAACTAAGGGTTGTCAGAGCCCAACAAAATACAGAATCTTTTTTCACCATGAATCATATCATTTTCAATATTTAAATGCTTTGTTTTTTCTGTGTTCCGATATGGAATGCCAAAATCAAGGTATCATCACATAGTTGATTGAAAGTGTAAGCTGTGATAGCAGCTAGCTTTGTGTCAGCTGAATTTTCGAGTTCACTAGAACCGATACTACTTTCATCATAAACGATTGAGAAATATATTCCACTTTATGAAGAGGAAAATATAGTTGAGTTATTAATCAAAGCTTCCAACTCCAAAACTCATTATGATTTGATGATGCAATCTTTAAAAAAAAATTACTCTGAAACATAGCATTCCACAGGTTAATAAAACCTACTGAACTAAAGTACACAACAGAATTCAAGGAGAGTATCAAGGATAAAACATGTCGTCACCTTGTTCAATCTTAGTGCATGACTTGATGTGGACGATTGCACTTGATCCTGCAGGGCATCCTCAACAGCATTATCAGGAACCTACCAGGAATGAACAAGTAATGTCAAGCAGCTAAAAAAGGACCCATACACTTTGCAATCTAAATGAACAATACCTGTGGGTCATTCTTCAAACAAAGAACATACGAAAAAGGACATGATACCTATAACTACCTGTTTTGAACCCAAGGCATCCATTTTGTTGATGAGAGTCTGCATACTTGAAGACATCTTGGCTATCTGGTCTTCCAAGGACGCGTATTTTTGTTCCATTGTCTCCATTTTACTTAACATCTTGCTCACTTCCTCATTAGCTGTTTTTTTGGCCTCCAAAGCCATCCTCATTAGGCTATTCCGACAAGGTTTCCGGCCCCAATGCTCACTAGGGGTGGAATCCAACACTTGATCATGTCTGTCTTCTCCCATAACTTGGCAGTAGGTGTCCACATCATTTGAAGTCTGCTGTTTCTGAGTTGCTTTTTCACGGAGTTTTGACTGCAATAAACAACCAAGTAAATGTTTGGTGCTTCAAGAATTGACCACACAGAAATGTACTGAACAATGAAATAAAGATAAGCAATGAGTTTGTGGTCCAGTTAGTCAGTACATACAATAATTTCTGCAGCTCCTTTATTTACAGGTTGTCCATTCTTTCGTGTACGAGTCAGAATGTATAGCTCTCCTCGAGTCAGATCCTTCCCATCAGACCGCTTTGCTCGCTATCATGAAAAGTACAACCAAGGGATTACATGCAAATGTCATAATAGACTACATATAAAAGTATAAGTTCCAAAGACGTATATTACCTCCTCCTCACGAATTCTTGCAAAGCTCTTTGAGCCTGCAGCATGTGCACTCCTCTGCTTTGCTCGGTTGGCCTTGTTTTTAGCACAACGCAACTGCAAATGCCATAGGTAAGCTTCATGATTTCAGATTCCATAAGATTATATCAAAGAAAGTAATATGCAAACTGCCAGTTGTTGATATTAAAGTAATGTCTGAGGTGCCATAACGGTTGGCTATCAGCTTAGCACATACCTGCACCTCTTCAGAATTCCAATGGGCTATAAGGGCCGCCCATTGATCAGGAAGGACTCTTTTGTTGCAATCCTTCAGACGCTCTTCATCAGTTGAATGAGGAGTATAATGGTCAGCTTTCAATTTTGCTTTCCAGTTCCTCCATTTTGATGCAAGGGACTTCATGACCCATGTTTTGCACAATGGATCAATGTCGAACTTTGACTGCAGTACGGGAAAAAGGGGAACAATAAGGGGAAGAAAGGAAATATAATTTAACAAAAGAGGAAAGATATCCCCTTTTATTATGATATTTTCCTCTTCCAATTTAGGACAGATTCTGACTCCCACACAATTCTTTCATTTTATCACATAGAATAAATGTTATAAGCTGATACCAGAGCAAACTGCCACATATCCTCTTTGATTGTATCTGGAATTGCTGACCAGTCCAGAAAATTTAGTGGTGCCATCTTCCCATCTCGTGCTACAGTGCCCAAGAAGGTAGCCAACTTAGATGCTTCAACACCAACAGGTTGTCCTAGCTCATTGATTGGGACAAAGATCCGCTCACCGTCAGGGACGTCCGACATGAAACGGCATCGAGTGGGGCCTCGAACCTTCCTCTTACTCCCACGTCTGGTGTTCTGAGGTGTATATGGTGAGTCATGACCTGCAGATGGCAGCTGAGGGGGAGAATGGCTTGAGGTCAATGGGATTTCAGGCTCAGGATCTGCAGGGAGCATCTGCTTATGTCTTCTCCCCATCCTTCTAGCATCTGCATTTTACATGTCCCAACAGAAACTGAAAAGGATCAAGAAAGCTGTTACATAAAATCAAGATCAGAAAGACAGAACTTTTCCTGGGAAAATGCATGTAAAACCTGAGCATAGCATTTGTAGTGTTCTGATTTTACTTGCTTTTGCTTTTCTGACTTCTAAATATACTGAAAATTATGTGGATCAAAATCAAGAAATATTTTCATGTACAATATAATAATATACAGGCTTACTCACTCACACACACACTAAAGGGAAAAGAAACATCACCCTTCTTGGTAATACTGATTTCCCATATCCTAGTATTTTTGATATTGCCCTTCTTAGCAGATATTGATTTGTACTATAGCTTCAGCCATTGAAATAAATATTACAACTCACATTATATTATTATATTTCACTCATTTTCCTTAATGTTCTCCAAAAAAAAATTATTGCCAATGACGCAGCAAGATAAGCGTTGAAACAAGAATTATTATTATATATTAATAATTCTTAACCAGCTTCTATGACAGAAACTTAGAGGAAAAACTCTTAATATATTGAATTAAAGAGAACAAAGTTTGCTGATCTAAAACAAAGAAGCTTAGGGCTATTTATAGCCATCAAATCCTAACATAATAATCCTAAATTAAGTAAGAATCATAATTAAAAACCTATAAAATAAAAAAAATTCCAAAATAAAAATCTAAATATAAAATCCTTATCAAACTAGGAAAATGAATCTAACTCTTAGCTATGGAATTAATCCTTATGAAATTAGAAAAAGGAATTAACCCTTAACTGCCACATGCTCTACATCATTCCCCTCCACTTGAGAAAAACTCGTCCTTTGAGTTCTTTTTAGGCTCATCTGAGGGATGAAATGGATAAATGTCTCTCACGTTAAACGTTTTGGAAATACTAAATGAAGTAGGAAGATCCACCACGTAAGCATTATCATTGATTTTGCTTAGGATCTTATAAGGGTCATACTTCTTTGCTTGTAGCTTGCTATAAGTGACAACTGGAAACCTCTCCTTTCGAAGAAATACCATCACATCATCACCAACATTAAATATTTGCTTTCTACAATGAAGATCTGCAACTCTCTTGTACTTAGCATTGGTTTGTTCTAATTTTTCCTTAACTTCAGCCTGAATTTCTTGCCATTGACTTGCCAAATTTCCAGCTGCAATACTATCTAGGTGTCTTTGTGCAAACTATCAAGAATGACGACCTTCCAATGAAACTATGAATAGTATTATTATTGGTGAACTCAGAGCAAAATCCCATTGTCTTAGTTGCCAGCTGCAAATTCTTCGAATCAAATCCTAATGTTTGATTTATAACCTTAGTTTGCAGATGTGCTGTGCTACTAAACTGTAAAGAAGAATCAAACAAATATCATAAAGTGAGCCGAACTTTGTGTCTTGATCTGATGTGATTGTTTTAGGCACTCCATGCAAACAAACTATTTCTCGAAAGAACAACTCAGCTATAGAAGAAGCGTCAAAGGTGCTAAGACAATTAGTTAAACCAAATGGCATCACAAGTCATTCATATAACCCTTCTTTGGTCTTGAAAGCAGTCTTCCACTCATCACCAGGCCGAATGCGAATTTGATGGTATCCACTTGGAAGATCTATCTTCGAAAAAATTTTGGCTCTATGTAAATGATCAAGCATGTCATCAAGACGAGGAATAGAGAATTTATACCCTACATGATCTTATTGATGGCATGACTATCAACACACATTCTCCAACTTCCATCTTTTTTTGGTGTTAAGAGCTGGGACCACACAAGGACTCATACTTTCTTGAATATGTCCTTTCCTAAGCAAGTCTTCCACTTTCTCCTTCCGAATTTCACTCTCTTTTGGACTCATTCGATAATGAGGTAAGTTTGGCAAACTAGCACCGGGGATTAAATCAATATGGTGTTGGATGTCTCTCATAGGTGGCAATCCATTTGGTAAGTCTTCAGGTATTATTTTTGCAAATTCTTCCAATAGCGGTTTCAACACTTCTGGATATTCTACTTCGTTCTGCCTTTTGTCTATGGATAGAATCTGCTTAACAACTAAAGCATGAACTTCTTTGACTTGTTTGATACCCTCTTAAATCTTATGATAAGATTGTGTGACTATCAAGAAAGACTTTCCCTCTATTTTAGGAGTTTTGCTTTTGACTTTCATAGGCAGCAAATTATATTTCACTCCATCTTTTTCTAACTTGTATGTATTTTCTCTCCTGTCATGTTATGCTCTCACATCGTATTGCCATGGTCTACCAAACAATGTGATATGCATCCATATTCACTACATCCAAATATACCTCATCCTTATATTTGCCAATAGAGAAAGGTACTTTGCATCTTTCAGTGACATGAATTTTCTCTATGGCTTTAATCCAACCAATAGAATAAGGATCGAGATGTTTTATAGTTGTCAATCCTAACTGTTTAACAGTATCCCTTCCCAATACCACTATCGATTATCGCATCAAAGAGTTAATTAGAGATAGTGCACTTGGTTTGAAATAACTAATGTCTTTGGGAGATGTCAACTTGTTTAGGTGAAAGTATCAATTTTCTCTGACTATAAAATTCTGCTCATTTAAATCCCCATCATACTTTTCATCTCTGCCGGGCGCGCAAGAAATTCCATCATCTTCGTTTACAATATTAATTGTTTTCTGTTGAGGACAGTCACTAGAGCGATGCCCAGACTGATTACACTTGTAGCATTTGTCATGGAATGATTTTGCATAAGGATTTGTAGATTTTGGGACCTCCTTTGTGTCTGTCACCTTTTGTTTTCCAGCTGCTTTATTTGCCTTATATTGATCATTGTTTGAGCTAGAAGTTTGAGGTGCTTTATTTGTATCAACATAAGATTTTGAGTACTTCTCGCCATAACTTCTACGAACATAATCAGGTTTTACCTTCTCTTACACCATATATTTTGCTTTAATTGCAATATTTTGAGCTTCAGCCATTGTTTTAATGACTTGAACCCCAATTTTGTCTTTAAGAGTCGGCTTCAACCCATCCAAATACTTGGCAACCTGTTGGCCTTTAGTTTCCCTTAGTTTGTTGCATTCAGCTTGTCTCATGAATTCAGCTATATATTCATGAACAGATTGGTTAGCTTGATGACATCTTTGGTGTTGTTGGAACAAAATTTGCTCATAATCAGGTGGCAGAAAATCACTCTTTAAAACTCTCCTCATCTTGTTTTAACGTTGCACACGCCGTTTCCCTTTCCGGAATCAGCGAGATTAAATTCTGTCCCACCATGCTGAAGCACATCCTTTCAATCTACATGCTACTAATTGCACTTTCTTCTCTTCAGGTATGTCCATATAATCGAAGAATCATTCAACTTATGCAATCCAATCTAAGAATTCTTTAATATTTAAAGTATCATTAAAGTTGAGAATATCTACTTTTAGACGGAATTCTGACGTATCCCTTTCATAATGGCGATTTTTCCTTCTAGTATTTTGAGCTTCCCTTACTACTTGGTAAACATCCTCATCGGAACTATCGTCATTGACGTACGACCTTCTTTGATTGTCAAAAATGGGTTGTCTGTTTGGTCGATGATGAGTGCCTCTTCACCTATACGAAACCTCCCTTCATCCCTATTTTAGTTTGCTCTAAGAGTTAGAGCATCAAACTTATCAAAGATATCGTTCAAGCGTCTCTCCAATCAATCAAATCGTTGATTTACTTGTTGCATCCATTCTCTTGTTGCCACCCCTTGATCTCATAATCTAAGGGCCTTAGCTCCACGAGCTTCGTCGCTAGAACCGCTGCTTGCCTCCTTTGTTCGGTTAGTCATGGCAAACCTGCTTTGATACCAACTAACGCAGCAAGATAAATGTTGAAACAAGAATTATGTATTAATAATTCTTAACTAGCTTCTATAACAGAAACTTAGAGAAAAAACTATCAATATATTGAATAAAAGATCACAAAGTTTAATGATCTAAAACAAAGAAGCTTAGGGATATTTATGGCCATCAAATCCTAACATAATAATTAAAAATCTATAAAATAAATAAAACTCCAAAATAAAAATCTAAATATAAAATCCTTATCAAATTAGGAAAAGGAATCTAACTCTTAGCTATGGAATTAATCCTTATGAAACTAGGAAAAAGAATTAACCCTTAGCTGCCACATGCTCCAAATCAGCCAACACCAAGCGATGTCATAACTTTTTGATTACTCTAGTCATGAACAAAAATAACTTTTTGATTACTCTAGTCATGAATAAAATTTTTTTTGTTACTTGTGAAAACTAATCCATGTCCATTCATAAACGTATTTGAACTCAAAGCTACAGATGCTTTAAATATATCATATACAATGTGCAACACATGGTAAATATAAATAATTGAACAATTTTTAAAAATAAAAACTTTTTGAGGAAAAACTCAACTTTTAACACCGCATAAGAATAAAAAAAAAAAAAAAACATGGCACAATAATCTGCAATAACGTGGGAAATCAACTACTTGTTATATATTCAGGGGTAGTATACCTGCACTTGAGATATCTACAGTATCCAGGGGCTGGGAGGGCAAAGGTTGCCCAATGCTTGCCCGAGGCTGATGTGATTCACCTTGTTGGCGGTGGCTCCGCAAGTGACGTTGTGGCTGGTTCATGCCGAACATTGGATCCACTGAACTCCTAGATGCTAATCCATTGTGTGCCATGGCACAATTTGCAAGAGGGGGTAAAGGATGTCCTAGAAGATGGCCAAGTAATTGGATATCACCATATAAATAGGCTATGTTGTTGATGGACCAACGGAATTTGAAGCAAAAGGTACCATATTTCCAGAAACAAAAATGCACACACTTCATACCTGTATTGCTAAAATTTGCACCCAGATGAGACTGAGATGGTTGTGGTGGCCAATGATGATATGAGCTCGACTGGGGCTGTTGCTGGGAATCAATTGTACCATTCGTTGTAGGGACAACTGGACACTTGGGTATCTGTGTTTCCCACCCCATGGAGTGGACATTAGAAGGTGGTCCAGCTAGGTGTGCATAGCCTACAATAGAATGGCTAAAGGATAAAATTTGCAGATAGAATCAAAACATTTTAGAAGCAAGGATTTTTCTTTTAATTTGGTTATACAGGTTCCAACTACAATAGACAACTCCGACGAAAACAATAAATTCAAGTGTCTAAAGAAATACAAATTCCATACGTGTAATTTGGGCAAATTACCACAAGAGTTAATGACTCACAACAGTATCAAAGTCAAGGAATGGCATTTTGGATCCCATGGAATTCAACCAAACTGACAGTATTAGCAACAAGAAAAGTTTTCTTCACTAGTTTCTTGAGAAGTGAAATGGGCATTGGTTAAATTATATCTTCAGTGAAAGAAACCACAGATCAGCAATCTCATTCCAAAGCAATAAGAATACTATTAAAAACCTTTACATACAATAAACATTGGGCACATAGGGAGCAAATCCAAATATCGGTATTGAAGCTTCCAGGGAGTGATGAAATGGAGGTCAAAACTTAGTCAGTAAAGCAAAATATTACCATTTAAAAAACATTAGGCTATCTGAGTGGAACTAGAATCAGAATGGCACACATAAATTGGAAAATAACTTGGGGATGAGTTATGTTTCATATGCTCCACAAAAAGAGAGCTATAAGCTCACTTAGAATTCCCCTCAATTCCTTTGTTTTTATTATAGCTTGGTGCAGAAAGGTCAAAAAGATTGCACAATATTGCATAAGTATTTCAAGGTAAATATGTAACTTTTTAATAATAACACTTGCTAAAGAAATAAAGGTAAGTTCATAATATATTTAAATGGCTAACTATATTAAAAAATAACAAGTTCCAAAGGAGAACCTTTTATGAAAAGCCTATAATCAATTCTAAGAAAAGGGTAGATATGGAAACATGAGAGAAAACATTACAGTAAAACTACTGTTTTCTTTGGGACAGAAGGGGTAATTAATAAATACATAAGCAAAGAATTGTGCATGATTAGACAGAATTATACATCTAGCAAAAACTAAAGGAAGCAATTATTGCAGCAGAATTTTAAAGCCTTGAATTATATTGCATGCAAGATCTAAATAATAAAGGAACTATTATCTATTGTTGTTATACAGAGCTAGTGGGAAAATGTACCTGCATAGCTACTATCCACACCAGCCTGGAAATGGGAATATTGTGGCACTTGGCTGTTGCTTAGCTGAGGCTGATCGTAACGATAAGGTTGGGCGTAACTTGATAAAGGCAACAGAGGCTGAGAATGGCCAGAGCCAAAGTTATTCTGCTGCATATGCATGGGGTTATTTACTAGACGGTCCACTGTAGACAATGGATCATGTCTGCCGTATCCCATAGCATGATCACTTGAAGGTGGAAACTGCGAAAATTCTACAAAAAGAAAATATATAGACAGAGATCAATTTATCCCACGCCATACGGATTGGGATAGCATAAGATATCAAGAAAAACCTTAGCAGATGCAATGACTAAAGCATTATAAAGAAGTAATACTCGAATAAAATATCATTGGCATAAAAACAAAGAAATGGGGAAATAAAGAAATAAAAGGGAAAATCAGCCCGTACAATTGTCATTTTGTAACTTCCTAAATTTTTTCATAGTTTTTTTGGCTGTCAAATACCAGAACATGATTTACAGTGGTTACATGGTTTTCCCCATTTCGTTATCAAGTGACTTAGTTTGTATAAGCAACCATTGCACTGACCCCATAAATTTTTGTCGGAGTAAAAATTTTTGCAAGCCAAAGCCAGCAAATAATAATAATGAAATTCATACCCTTAGGCTTCTTTGTTTTCTCACTATCTAGCCCTGCTTCTTTCCAGTATTTCATAAATTTCTTCTTCACCCTCTTCATGAGATACACTATATAGTCACCCTTTTTGTTATACTTAACACAATTATCCCAAATGTATTCTACATCTCTGTACACATCTTCTGAGTTCATGTACTGGTCACCCTTTTGAAGATTGCTACATATTGTTCCAAAATCCATTGGTTTGTCTATGATGTTGTAATAATCCTGCTTGCCACCATGTTGCACACCAAGCCCCCAACATGTGAGAAAAAGGAAAAGAAAGATGTGTGTTATAAATTGCTTATCATAAAGAAACCCATCATGACTCCAAAAATTCATAACGGCATAAGTATGCACGGTATCCACTTAGATTTTACATAAATGATGCCATGATGGAAAGATAAAAATCATTATGATCTGTGCAATATAGTTCTTACAGACATTTTATTGAGTAAAGGTAAAAGAAAATAGATAAAATAAATCTATCAGCTTGTGAAATAAAATAAATAAACAAATACATTGCACCATTAAACCTTATAATGCAATTTTGGAGTCTGTTCATCAACTTCATGAGCCATTGTTTTCTCATGGACACAATAAAAACAGCTCTTACGTTACAAGAATTTATACATTTAAGTCTCGTGTTAGTTTGTCCTCCAAATGTAAAAAACTGACGAAGTAAGATGTGAGCATCTATATTTCTTATCCCTAGAAGCTTAAAGTCAAAATCCAAACAAATGATCCAAATCCCATAATTAATTACCCATGCACTTAGCAAATCAACTTATACAAATGAGGTAGCTAGAATGTAATGCCTTGAAAGTATGGCACACATTCCTAATAAAATTTTGAGCATGAACTTTTCAAGTACAAGATGGTGCTCCTCTAGTCTTACAATGTCATAGGGTCACAAGCACTAGAATAACATACCAAAATTGACAGCAGAACACACACATCCAACAACATACGCAATAAGCAGCTATCACACTTACAGGCAGCCGCTGAGAAACAGGATCCACGGGAGCATTGAAAGGAACAGCCTCGTCCATTTCCATAACCTTCTGAACAACCTTTAAACCAAATAAACAGAACAGAAACTAAGAGTAAGTAAAATGAACTTAAAGCCTTCCCAACACAAAACCCAACAGGTAGAAATATCTTGAAACACTAAAACTCATAAAAAAAACAAATTTTTTGGCAGAAACGCAATAACTTAGAAACACACACCGCTAACGAAGCTTTTAATTCTTTCCTATTTAATCTTGAATCCTGAGCTGGGTTTTTCGGTGGTGGCAACTCTTTCCTGCTTGAAGAACCCAATACCTTATAAGAACTAACACCAGCATTTACAGTTTTCTTCGAAGTTTCTCCACCTTTAGCAACACCACGCTTTATTGCTGTTCTCTTAACCCTTTTACCAATCTGGGGTTCATCAGAATCACTAGTAACTTTCCCTAACTGTATCTCATCATCGCTTTCACCCGAAGAAGAAGATGATGACCACGAACCAGAGTCCGAAGCAGAACTAAATTGAGCAAACCCTTTATCATTAACATCAATCCCATTGTCATTAGCAGCTAATCCATCTCCATTAGCATGATCTGACGCAGATTTTTCCTGCGCATTTTGGCCAACAAAATTCAAGAAAGCTTCTTCACCAGTTTTCTCCAAAGTTTTTGGCTTTTTTGCCACAAGTTTCTTAGGGCGTCCACGCTTTTTCTTCATTTCTATTACACAACAGCAACAAAACAAAAAAAAAAATGTAAAACAGTGATAAAATATACACAAGAAAATGAAAAGAAAAGAGTAAAAATTGAAGAATACCTTGTTAGATCTGCTGGGTTTGGAGATAACTAAGAAATCAGGGTTTCGAAATGTAAACTTCACAGTTAATTGAAAGAGGTAACAGAGAGAGAGAGAGGAGGGGGGAGTGTTTGATCGAGGTAGGTATGTGCGTCCTTAGCAATGTCGCTAAATGGCGTGACGGATGAGTAGCGTTTCGAAACTTTGCATAGTGTTTTTCTTCCTTTACTGTAAAATAAAATTGTGACGCAAACTTCAAAAGACAGTCGTTCGTTGCCATATATGAAGTATTACGTTGTTAGATGTTAGATCCTATGATTTTCACTGAGCTTTTTACATTTTCACCTTTGATTTACCAAATTCACTTGGACTTAAAAAATTGAATGAGTTTTAAAAGTCTAAGCACCTTAGCTAAAGCTAATTTGAAATTAAAGACTACTTAAGTTAGTAAATAACTTTCAAGGACTAAATGTAAATTTAGCTGCCGCTAGCATTTCTGTCGTTGCGTCGCTAGAGGTCGCTGACAATTTTCATTATGGTCACTAGAAAATTCCAACGGTGACGAAAATTTGCAAACTCAATGTATTTGCACTCGTATTCTTGCAATGATTCCAATAGTGACCTTAGTTTCATTTGGTTACACATCGTTTAGCTGAAAAATTTAAAAAATCGTTTAATTTTTTCTGAGGTGAAGCAATTTTTAGCATAGAAATTTTCGCACATTTTTGCAACAAATTTTAATATAATTTCTTTTTTATAAGTAAAATTTTACTATTTATTTTTAAAAATAGTATAAATTTATTAATTAATACTAATATTATTGATTAATTATATTTATGGTAAAAAGATTATCTAGAAGAACAATATCAAAATATAAACAATAATGACAAATTCAATGTCTGAACCTTTAAGAATTTAACACTTTGGTGCCTCACCTATATAAATTGTTACGATTTGGTGCAAATTTGTAGAGTTAAATACAAAAGAGGTGTTAAAATTGTAAATGTAGACGCTAAATAGGTTGTTCGCATACTATATTTGCGAATTTCAATAGTTAGCATAGTAAATATGCGAACTTAATAAATTATTTTTTTCTTCCAAAGTTCGCATACTGGGTATGCGAATTTGTGGCAGTATATAAATCAAAGACGAACTCTCTAAGAGTTCATCCTTCTGAATTTAGAGTTTTAGATGTAGCGTTTAAATTTTCCATTCATAGTTCGCATATCTGGTATGCGAACTCCCTTTAAATGTCCACATTCCAGATTTTAACACCATTTTCTATCCATCTCTAAAATTATAGCACTCCATTTGTAAATCACCCTTTTATGATCGGACAAGACAATGATGTGGATCTATAGAGACTGAACCGTTTATGAACTAGAAGTGTCCATGTAGAAAGAATTGAGGCTGAATCATTCTCATGAAGTAGAAGCGTCCAAATATGGCTCGAACATTTCATGAATCGTGTAATAACTGGCCATAAATCAATGATTCGAACTGTCAGACTGGTATCTTATTTCACCACTTTTCTTCTTCAACTGAATCAATCAGTGAATTTAGGGTTTGATTGTAATCGAACAATCAACCATGGCCGCCTCTTGTAGAGAAAACAACAATAGAGTTTTGTCTAACAGTAATAACCAGAACTAATATACTGGAAAGCCAAATTGAGATATCAAAAAAGCAACAGAAATAAAATAAAAAATATTAATCATCTCTAGCCAATGAAAATAATAATAACCGGGAAAAGAATCCCTCTCCAAACCCTTGAAAAACAGCATTAACTTGTTTAGCAGTTTGATCTTCCTGTCCAAAATAGCTGTTTCAGTCCGACATTATTTAGAGAAAGAAACATAAAGTCCGTCAAGCATCACTTCTTCTTTCTATTGCCAGCCTGCAAATCTAACAAAAAGTTCAGTGAGTTTTGCAGGACAATTGGCACACAAGTTCTAGACAATTAAATTCAGTTGCTGGTCAAGTTTGGCAAAGAGAAACGAACATGCTCGTCCAGTCCCCCACCCGTCGACAAGTATATGTATATAGTCAATGTAGATAGTTTTAATGTTATTAATATTCTGCTTCTACCATGCAATTCAAAATTTTCAAACTCCATAACCTTCAGTAAAAGGACGACAACAGATGCCATACAAACAATGATATGAAAGCAACGAAGGGTTACGTTGGAGCAGAACAAAATACAGAATCTAATCCACCGTGAACCATCTCACATTCAATAATTACATGCTTTGTTTTTTCAGCATTCTGACATGGAATGTCATTTCAGCAAGAAATGCAAAAATCAAGGTATTATCATATGGTTGAAGGAAAATGTAAGCTGCCGTAACATTTGCAGCTAGCTTGTATCAGCTGAATTTCCCAAGACTACTTTCACCGTAAACTGTTGAGAAATATATTCTCATTTATAAAGAGAAAATAAAAAGTAGTAAAACATTAATCAAGAATACTCCATAACTCAGTTACGATTTGATGCAATAATAAATCTTGTACAATGAAACATAGCATTCCACAGGTTAATAAAACTACTGTAGTGCACAATGAAATTCAAGGAGTGTCAAGGATAAAACATGTCGTCACCTTGTTAAATCTTACTGCATGACTTGATCTGGATAATTACACTTGATCATGCGCCGCATCCTCAACAGCATCATCAAGAACCTAGCAGAAAAACAAGTCAAGTCAGGAGGCTAAACAAGGACCCATGTACTTTGCAATCTAAATGAACAATACCTGTAGGTAATTTTTTCAAGCAAACAAACAAAGAACATAACAAAAGAAAATGATACTTATAGCTACCTGTTTTGAACCCAAGGCATCCATTTTGTTGATGAGAGTCTCCATACTTGAAGATATCTTAGCTATCTGGTCTTCCAAGGACGCATATTTTTGTTCCATTGTCTCCATCTTACTTAACATCTTGCTTACCCCCACGTTAGCTGATTTTTTGGCCTCCAAAGCCATCCTCATAAGGCTATTCCGGCTAGGTTTTCGGCCCCAATGCTCATTAGGGGTGGAATCCAACACTTGGTCATGTCTGTCTTCTCCCATAACTTGGCAGTAGGTGTCCGCATCACTTGAAGTCTGCTGTTTCTGAGTTGCTTTTTCACGGAGTTTTGACTGCAGTAAACACCAAAGTAATTGTTTGGTACTTCAAGAATTGACCACACAAAAATATACTGAAAAATGAGATTAAGATAAGCAATGAGTTTGCAGTCCAGGTAGTCAATACATACAATAATTTCTGCAGCTCCGTCATCTACAGGTTGTCCATCCTTTCTTGTACGAGTCAGAATGTATAGCTCTCCTCGAGTCAGTTCCTTCCCATCAGACCGCTTTGCTCGCTATCATTAAAAGTACGATCAAGAGATTAACGCAAATGTCATAACAGACCTCATACAAAAATATAAGTTCCAAAAAGGTATATTTACCTCCTCCTCACGAATCCTTGCAAAACTCTTTGAGCCTGCAGCATGGGCTCTCCACTGCTTTGCTCGGTTGGCCTTGTTTATAGCACAACGCAACTGCAAATGCCAAGGTAAGCTTCATGATTTCAGATTCCATAAGATTACAGCCAAATACATAAAAATGTCCTTCAACCTTGACCAAAAAGTCAGTTGGCCACTACCATTTGTGCATCTGAAGTTCAAAAACATATACATTTCTGACCTTGGGTAAAGGGACCAAAAATGTAATTTTGGTCATTTTCAACCTCAAGACAGGCACTAAAAGTGTAATTTTCACTCAACACCTATTTCCAATTTCAGCATGAAAACAAGCAAACTAGTACACCAAATCAAAGCTCTTGTCATGAGGAGTTGGAATAATTTGGACGGACCATTCCTGGTTTCACTAGAAAATTGAAAAGAATGTTTGGAACGGTTTTGTTCTTAGTTGCTGGAACTTTAAAATGCATTTCCACAGCCTTGCGGTGGTCAGTTGTAAAATTTGAGGCCAATGATAGTGAAGACGAAACTCTAGATATGCTTGGGTCTTCGATTATCGGCCGAAATGATAGTCAACGCGGGTCAAAACCACCCGAAATTTTCTGATGCCGTTTTAGGCCGTTCCGGTGATTGGACAAGTAAATTGAGGGCAGTTTTGAGTTCCTGTCTTCAAGACCCATCTTTTGGCATAGGGTATGATTAGTTTTGTTACCAGTTCCTGTGACCAAGAACCAAACCCTTCCAATGTTATTTTCAATTTTCTGGCCAACATAGGGATTGTCCGTCAAAATTGAACCCATATTTCGATAACTCACAACAAGAAGTTCAATTTGGTACACTTATCTACTTGTTTTCATGCCAGAATCAGAGATGAGTATTTTAAGTGGAAAATTACTCTTTTGGTGTCTGTCTTGAGATTGTAGACGAGGTATAGTACATTTTTAGTCCCTTTCACATGCCCAAGGTCATAAATGTTCAAAATTTCAATTGCACAAATGGTTCCCCGCAAAGTTGTAGTAGTCAACTGACTTTTGGCCAAAGTTGAAAAGCATTTTTATGTATTTTCCATAAGATTATATCAAAGAAAGTAACATGCAAACTGTCAATTGTTGACATTAAAGTAATGTGTGAGGTGCCATATTGTTGGCTATTAGCTTAGCACATACCTGTACCTCTGCAGAATTCCAATGGGCTACAAGTGCCGCCCATTGATCAGGGAGGACTCTTTTGTTGCAATCCTTCAAACGCTCTTCATCAGTTGAATGAGGAGTATAATGGTTAGCTTTCAATCTCGCTTTCCAGTTCCTCCATTTTGATGCAAGTGAATTCATAACCCATGTTTTGCACAAGGTATCAATGTCAAACTTTGACTGCAGTATGGAAAAAGGGAAACAATAAGGGAAGAAAGGAAAATAATAATTTAAAAAAAGAGGGAGATATTCCCTTTTATCATGATTTTTTCCTCTTCCAATTTAGGACAGATTCCCCACAATTCTTTTATTTTATCAGAGTAAAATGGTATTTGCTGATACCAACACAAACTGCCACATATCCTCTTTGATCGTATCTGGAATTGCTGACCAGTCCAGAAAATTTAGTGGTGCCATCTTTCCATTTCGAGCTACCGAGCCCAAGAAGGAAGCCAACTTAGATGCTTCGGCACCAACAGGTTGTCCTAGCTCATTGATTGGGACAAAAAGCCGCTGACCATCAGGGATGTCCGACATGAAGCAACGGGTGGGGCTTCGAACCTTCCTCTTACTCCCACATGTGGAGTTCTGAGGCCTATAAAGTGGGTCATGACCCGCAGATGACAGCTGAGGAGAAGAATGACTCGAGGTCAATGGGATTTCGGGCTCAGGATCTTCAGGGAGTATATGCTTATGTCTTCTCTCTATCCTACTAGCATCTGCATTTTACAAGCCCAAAAATCCCGCATGAATAACATAAACTGAAAAGGATCAAGAAAGCTATTACATAAAATCAAGATCAGAAAAACATAGAACTTTTCCCAGGAAGATGCAAGTAAAACATGAGCATAGCATTTGTAATGTTGTGATTTTACTATTGCTTTTGCTTTTGTGAATTATAAATATTCTGAAAAATATGTGGATCAAAATCAAGAAAATATTTTCATGTACAATATTATGTAAATGCACATGCTCACGCGCACACAATAAAGGGAAAGAAACATCACCCTTCTTGGTAGTAGTGATTTGTTATATCCTTATATTTTCAATATTGCCCTTCTTAGCAGATATTGGTTGGGAAACATAAGTGATGGGAAAGGGTTCTTATCTGATGCAGTTTTGCTTTAGTGTATCAGTTTCATAGGTTGTAAAATTATTTATGTTATAGCTTCAGCCATTGAATAAAATTTTAAATCTCACATATTATTATATTTCACTCATTTTCCTATTTTAAAAAATAAGGTTCTCAAAAGAAAATTATTGACGACAGCAACCAAACTCATAAATTTTTTTTTTTTTTTTATGAGAAAAGAGCTCATAACTTTTTTATTTACTTTAGTTATGAATAAAAAATTTTTGTGACTTGTGGAAACTAATCCATGTCCATTCACAGAAGTATTTAAACTCATAGTGCTACAGTTGCTTTAAATATACTGCATACAATGCGCATTTATGTGGTAAATATAAATAATTGAACAGTTTTCTTTTTTTAATTTTTGAGGCAAAACTCAAATTTTAATACCCCATAAGAATATATAAAAAAAAATCATGCAATGGTAACCTATGATAACGTGTGGGGAATCTACAACTTGTTATAAACTTATAATATTCAGGGATATAGCATACCTACACTTAAGATATCTACACTGTCCAGAGGCTGGGAGGGCAAAGGTTGTGCAATGCTTGCCCAAGGCTGATGTGATTCACCTTGTTTGTGGTGGCTACGCAGGTTCATGACGAACATCGGATCCACTGAACTCCTAGATGCTAATCCATGGTGTGCCATGGTACAATTTGCAATAGGGGGTAAAGGATGTCCTATAAGATGGCCAAGTAATTGGATATCACAAAATAAATGGGTATGCTGTAGATAGACCAAAGGAATTTTGAAGCAAAAAGTAAAATATTTCCAAAACGAACACTTCATACCTGCATTGCTATTATTTGCACCCAGATGAGATTGAGATGGTTGTGGTGGCCAAAGATGACATGAGCTCGATTCGGGCTGTTGCTGGGAATTGATTTTACCATTCGCTGTAGGGACAACTAGACGCTTGGGTATCTGTGTTTCGCACCCCATGGAGTGGACATTAGAAGGTGGTCCAGCCAGGTGTGAACATCCTACAATAGAATGGCTAATGGATAAAATTTGCAGATAGAATCAAAACATTTAGGAAGCAACAATTTTTCTTTTATTTATTTATTTTTCCTATTGAATTGCTACCCAACCATAATGGAGGGGAGCCTTGGTGCAACAATAAAGTTGTCGCAGGTGACCAAAAGGTCAAGGGGTTTGAGCCGTGGAATCGGCCTCTTGCAAAAAAATGCAAGGTAAGCCCGCCTACATTACACCTTCGGGTTGGCCCTTCCCTGGACCCTGCGTAATCGCGGGATGCTTCATGCACCGGACATATTTGAGTGGAACTAGAATGAGATGGCACGCATATATTGGAAAATAACTTGAGCATGAGCCATGTTCATATTCTCCACAAAAGTGCACTATATGCCCACTTAGAATTCGCCTCAATTGCTTTGATTTCATTTTAGCTTGTTGCAGAAAGGTAAAAAATATTGCATAAGTATTTCAATGTTAAAGTATAATTTTTTAATAATAACACTTGCCAAAGAAATAAAAGTAAGTTCATAACATATTTAAATGGCTTGAACAAAACTCAACAATAATGATCATAAAAAACATATATCTCATGTTTGTTCGAAAACAATAATCCCATTTCCATACTTGGAAATGTTTTTGTTTTCTTTTTTGATTTCACACCATACACTTCCATAGTTATTTGTGTGAAAATTTAATTTGAAAGTTCACTAGATAATGGTGAAAAACATTTTTAAGATGATTAATTTTCTTTAAAAAGCCAACTATATTATAAAAAAAATAAAAAATAAATAACAAGTTCCAAAAGAGAACTTTTTACGAAAAGCCTACAATCAATTCTAAGAAAAGGGTAGATATGGAAACATCAAACATCAGGGAAAACATTATAGTAACCTATTATCAATTGTTGTTATACATAGCTAGTGGGAAAATGTACCTGCAAAGCTACTATCCACACCAGCCTGGAAATGAGAATATTGTGGCACTTGGTTGTTGCTTGGCTGAGGCTGATCATAGTGATAAGGTTGGGCGTAACTTGACAGAGGCAAGAGAGGCTGGGTATGGCCATTGCCAAAGTTATTCTGCTGCATATGAATGGGGTAATTTACTAGACAGTCCACTGTAGACAATGGATCATGTCTGCCATATCGCATAGTATGATCACTTGAAGGTGGAAATTGCGAAAATCCTACAAAAAGAAAATGTATAGCTAAAGAAATCAATCAATATATCACACACCTCTGAGATGGGAAAGCACAAGATATCAAGAACAACCTTAGCAGATGCAATAAATAAAGCATCATAAAGAAGTAATACTTGAATAGAAAATCATTGGCATGAAAACAAAGAGATGGGAAAATAAAGTAATAAAAGGAAAAATCAGCCATTACAATTGTCATTCTGTAACTTCCTACTTTTTTAAATTTTTGGCAGTCAAAAAACCAAAACATGGTATACAATGGTTACATGTTTTTCCCCTTTTCACTATCATGTGCCTTAGTTTTTATAAGAAACCATTGTACTGACACCATAATTTTTTGTGCAGTAAAAATTTTTGCCAAAGCCAGAAAATAATAATCATGAAATCCATACCATTAGGCTTCTTTGTTTTCTCAACACGTAGCCCTGCTGCTTTCCAGTATTTCATAAACTTCTTTTTCACCCTCTTCATGAGGTACACAATATAGTCACCCTTTTTGTTATACTTAACACAATTATCCCAAATGTATTCTACATCTTTATACACATCTTCTGAGTTCATGTACTTGACACCCTTTTGAAGATTGCTGCATACTGTTCCAAAATCCATTGGTTTGTCTATGACGTTGAAATAATCCTGCTTGCCACCAAGTTCCACCCCCAACCACCAACATGAGAAAAAAAGGAGAAAAAGATGTGTTATAAATAGCTTATCATGACTCCAAAAATTTATAATAGCGCAAGTGTGCAGAGTATGCATTATATTTTACAAAATTGATGCCATGATGAAAAGATAAAAAGCATTATGATCTGTGCAAAATGGATATTTTATTGAGTAAAGGTAAAAGAAAATACATAAAATAAACCTATTAGCCTGAGAAATCAAATTAATTAATAAACAAATACATTGCACCATTAAACCTTAGCATGCAATTTTGGAGTCCGTTTATCAACTACGTGAGACATTGTTTTCTCATGGACACAATGAAAACAGCTGTTATGCTATAAGAATTACATTTAAGTCTTGTGTTAGTTTGTCCTCTAAATATAACCAAATGATGAAATAAGATGTGAGCATCTATATTTCTCATCCCTAGAAGCTTAAAGTCAAAATAAAAAACAAATGATCCAAAATAATTAATTACCCATTAGCAAATCAACTTATGTAAATGAGGTAGCTAGAATGTAATTCCTTCAACCCACACATTTCCTAGTAAAATTTTGAGCATGCACTTTGTTCAAGTACAATGATGGTGCTCCTCTAGTCTTACATTTTCATAGGGTCACAAGCACTAAAATAACATGCCAAATTTGAGAGCAGAACACAGACATCCAACAACATACGCAATAGATAGCTATCTGTACTTACAGGCAACTGCTGAGAAACAGGATCCACAGGAGCATTGAAAGGAACAGCCTCGTCCATTTCCATAACCTTCTGAACAACCTTTAAACCAAATAAACAGAACAGGAACTAAAAAGTAAGTAAAATGAACTTAAAGCCTTCCCAACACAGAACCCAACAGGTAGAAATGTCCTGAAACACTAAAATTCGAGAATAACACGAACTTTTTGGCATAAACCCAATAACTTAGAAACACACACCACTAAGGAAGCTTTCAATTCTTTCCTATTTAATCTTGAATCCTGAGCTGGGTTCTTAGGTGGTGGAAATTCTTTCCTGCTCGAAGAACCCAATCCCTTAGACGAACTAACACCGGCATTTACAGTTTTCTTCAAAGTTTGCCCTCCTTTAGGCCCACCACGCTTTGTAGCTGTTCTCTTAAACCTTTTACCAATCTGGGGTTCATCAGAATCACTAGTAACTTTCTCTAACTGTATCTCATCATCGCTTTCACCTGAAGAAGAAGATGATGACCACGAACCAGAGTCCGAAGCAGAACTAAATTGAGCAAACCCTTTATCATTAACACCAGTTCCATTGTCATTAGCAGCTAATCCATTTCCATTAGCATGAAGTGACGCAGATTTTTCATGCGCATTTTGGCCAACAAAGTTCAAAAAAGCTTCTTCACCAGTTTTCTCCAAAGTTTTTGGCTTTTTTGGCACAGATTTCTTAGGGGCAGGACGTTCACGCTTTTTCTTCATTTCTATTACACAACAGCAAACGATGCAAATCAGTGACATAAATATACAAAATATATGACCAGAAAATGAAAATAAAATAATAAAAATTGAAGAAATACCTTGTTAGTTCTGCTGGGTTTGGGGATAACGAAGAAATTAAGGGTTTTGAAATGTAAAATCCACAGTTAGTGAAAAAGATAAAAGAGAAAGACGGGGGTGATCGAGGTAGGTATATACGTCCTACTCCTAGCAGTGTCGCTAAATGAGGTGACGGTCGAGCAGCGTTTCAAAACTTGTTTTTCTTTTTAACGTAGTGTTCTTCTTACTTCCCTTCCCTACTTGGTTACTTCACTGTAAAATAAAATTTGTAACGCAATTTGGAAGATGGTCGTTGCCATATATGTTAACTGCATAATTAGAAGCTGAAGCTAAATAGTAATAATTACTTATTTAATGCTTAATGATAAGAGATTAACACATATTTATAAAATAATTTTTATTTATTAATATTTTAAAACTGTCTTGTTTTTAATAATATCGTTTAAAAACGACATTATCTCAACGTTTTTAGCATAGAAATCTACTTGTAACATAAGAAAAATATAAATTAATCTAATCAATTTGTCACATAATAAAAATAATTCTACTAATATACATTTAAAGATGTGAAGGACTTATATATTAAATTTAGTTTTTAAAGTACATTATATAGATATATTAAAGTTAATCTGCCTTTCAAATATATCAAACAAAATCTTTCAAATTTTTATTACTCTTAACTTTCATTTTAAAATCAAATAGTGCAAACCCCAGCTTAATAAATTAACACTACTTTCTTTTAAAACCACAAAAATTAGTCCGCTCAATAATTTTAGTGACAAAAATAAGTCGGTTAAATTTTAAATTGATAAAAATAGTCCCACTAATGTTTTCAACAATTTTTTAAAATAATTATAGCACAATTTTCGTATAATTATTGTACGTATATAATTTTTTTCTATTTATTTTGCATTTGATGTATTATTTTTTACCAATATTGTACGGAATTGTAACAGGGTAGATTATTTTTTGATAAAAAATTAAATTTGAGCTATTTTTATTAATAAAAAAACATTGTCTAAACTATTTTTTGTCCATTAAAATTTTAATCAGGCTATTTTTATGAATTGAAAACTTGATCAAACTATATTTTATGAATGATAGCATAATTTGGGCTATTTTTGACATGAGGAGCCACCTTTAAATCCGAAGGTTTCATTTCTTGTTGAAGGAAGGGGATTCGAAGATAAGGAAGGGAAAGCTCAGTCTGCCCATTTTGTTTACTAGTAGTGAAAAAGACTCTTAACTATTTTTGTTGAAGAAAAGGAAAATTTATAACACGTTTCGTGTGCAATATTAATTGAAGGTTTTACAATCCCAGAAGAAAAGCCATCTCCATCTTGAATAATATATTTCATTGATCCAATTCTTGTTGGCAATATTCAACTCTTTAATCACCATTAATCAAAACAAAACCATGTCTCTAAGAGCAAGAACAACATCAACAAAGCAAAAATCAACAGAAGAAGAAGGATCTCCAGCAATTTCAAGCTCAACTAATGATCAAGAATTACCATCAAAATCTCCATTAAAAACACAATCTTTTTCTCAAAGAGCTCTCTCACAAACCTTAACCAGCACAGCAAATCTTGCAAATCTTCTTCCAACAGGAACCCTTTTAGCCTTTCAACTTCTAACACCAATTTTTACCAAAAATGGCTCCTGTGATCCCACTACTCAAGTTCTAACCTCTTTTCTTCTTGCTCTTCTTGCAATTTCTTGCTTTCTTGCTTCTTTCACCGATAGCTTAAAGTCAACGGATGGTCAAGTTGTGTATTATGGTTTTGCAACATTTAATGGGATATTCTTGTTTGATTCTCCTGATTCTGAGAGTATAGGGAATCAAGATTTGAGGAAGTATAAGATTAAGTTTATTGATGGAGTTCATGCAGTTTTATCTGTTCTTGTTTTTGTTTCTGTGGCTTTGAGAGATAAAAATGTGGTGAATTGCTTCTTTTCTATGTCTGAACAACAGATTCAAGAGGTTTTGGATATTGTTCCTGTTGGAATTGGGTTAATTTGTAGTTTATTGTTTGTGGTTTTTCCTACGAGAAGACATGGAA
>CANUEY010391869.1:0-14945 GCA_948099555.1 Croton setiger
CGTCTCTATACTTCTATATTATATAGTAATAATATATAAATACTATATAGTCTAGTAATAGTATATAATATTATATATATAAAATATATATATATATATATATATATATATATATATATATATATATATATTTTTTATATATATAATATTATATACTATTACTATACTATATAGTATTTATATACTATTACTATACTATATACTATTTATATACTTTTTATATTATTGTATATACTATAAATATACTATATACTATTACTAATTACTATTTATATATATACTATTAAAATATACTATTTATATATATACTGTATACTATTTATATACTGTTATTTGACTATAATACTATATACTAATTAGATACTATTACTATACTATATACTATTGCTATATACTAATTATTATACTATATACTATTAGTATAGTATACTGATACTATATACTAATATTATACTATATTTATACTATATATTAATACTAATACTAATACTATATACTAACACTATACTATACTTATACTATATATTAATACTAATACTAATACTATTATACTAATACAATACTATGCTTATACTATATATTAATACTATACTATACTTATACTATATATTAATATTATACTATACTGTACACAAATACTATATACTAATATTAATACAATACAATATTGTATACGAGTACTGTATACTAATACTATTACATAAATTTATTAAAATTACATATAGTTACATTTAAATTATACTAATTACATTAAATTATAGATTCTACATTTAAATTGGAGCTCAGTCCGATGGAGGATGGGAAATTAGGCACGATCTAGCATTATGTCCTGGATTTCTCATCGGTTGCAAACGGACCCTCTCCTGGTCTACCTTCTGGTATAATCCATCGCCCCTTTCATTCGATTCACCTGCCTTTGACCTGGTTCATCATGGTGAATCATTTTGGAGTCATCTAGATGTAGACTTTATTCGAGCTGAGGCCAAGTATCTCTACTTAGAACATGAGCAAATGATCCTACGAACTTCAGAGTCCATCTTTGAACGGCGTAGAACGAATCGACAAGAGCCACACGATCATCTTTTCTGAAAAGCGCAACAGCTACAACATGTGAGCATTAAATTTTGTACGTTTGCCACTTTCCGCAGGTGCAGTTCCGATCATAATATTTTACCACAAGCGTGTTGCTATTTCTTGTAACCATTTTGTACAAAAATGCATTAATGCACAGCATCGGCCGACACACTTGGAATCCTTGGACGGATGGCCCGAATGCCCAGAACACATATCTCAAGACCCATCTCTGACTATTTTCCATACCTCTTCGAAACTTATACTGCACTACTGTGCCTAGGTTCGCTGCTTGCAACATAGCCAAATATTTGGGCGATTCTTTGAAATTGGTTTTCCAAGCCCCAAAGACTGCCTCAATCGCTTTTCTCCTACCGTGCCAGGCTTTCTTATAATTGAATTTTACCTACAACAGGTTAATCCAAACCCAAATAAATATAAATAAGTTAATTAATAGATAAATTAAATAAATATAATAAATAAGCATTAATTTACCTGAAACCGGTTGTGGACTTCCGTTTGAATGTGTTTAATACGAATAAGACAGCTGGCAAAGATCCTTTGACATTACCAAATGGTCCTTTGACAAGGAGTCGTGCTAAGAAATTTCAAGTAAGTTTGGGAATGTATGTACAAGAAGAAATATCAATGAATTTCAAGAATTTACTGTCAAGAAAATGAATAAGGAGCTTGAGGAAAATCCAAAGTACATCATGTTTATAATATGTTTTGGAAATAAAGTTTCTTGAGATGAAAACAAGCTTGGGCCGAAATATGCATGCATGTAGTGCATGGGCCACATGAGTTGCATGAAAGAGAATTTGGGGGGTTTTTTTTTGTGGGCCAAATATTTGGACGGATTTACAAATATTTTTTGTTAAAGTAGGATTAATTTAGATAAGATTTGATATCTAGTTAGGATAAGATTTGTTTTCTAGTTAGAATTTGGATTTGTTTTAGATCCTAATTAGATTTCCTTATTTCATTAGGATTTATGCATTTCACTATAAAAAGAGGCAACATATGCTTGTAAGAGAGTAATCAACTATTCATAAAATTTTGAAATACATATTCTTTTCAAGAATATTTCGTGTGATTCTAGTTTTAGGGAGAGAAACTCTAATTCTTGGATTGCATCAAGAATTCAGATTTACTTATCAAACTTTGTTTGTGGCGTTTTTCTGATTTCTACCTTACAAAATCCTTCAATTATTAGCATTCTTGCTTTCATAAGCAACGGGTGTTATAGAGGGTGGATTGCTTTCGTTTTCAGAATTCTTAATCAAAGTGTTCATGTGAGTTTCGGTTTCGGTTCCGCAAAAATCGTCAAGGTTTCGGAGTCGGATTAGGGCACCGACTGAACCACGAATAATTTTTGGATTTCGATTTTTACGAAACTTTAGACACGTGTTAAACCTATTATTTTGACACCGAAAACAATTTTTAAAGAGGTGTTGGCAAATTATTTGGGCTGGAATTTGTGGAATAAGTGAAAGAATGAAGAAAGAAAGAAAGAAAGAAAGAAAAAAAGACCTAAGGGTTAAGTCATTGAAAAGGGAAAATTTGATATTTGGGTGCTAAACTAAGCTGCTACTGGAAAAGGGGTATGCTTAGGACTTGGAATAGGAAGGGAATAGAAGGATTAGGTGGCTGGAACAGAGGGGAAAAGGGGAAAATGAACCAGAAAATAGAAAAGGAGAGAGAAAGAGAGAAAGAAAGAAAAAGAAAGAGAAAAGAAGAAAAAAAAAAAGAACCACTGATTTTATACCTTCAGAGCATCCCTAAGGTTTGTGGGAAGAGTTTAGAAGTGTTAGGAAGTGAAGAGAATAGCTGGAAAACTAAGGAAAGAGAGAGAACAGAAAACTGGTTCAGAATTTCGGAGTTTTAGGCAGTTTGAGGTGCCTACTTTGGAAGCTTAAATCTTTCAATCTAGAGTGCATGGGGAATTTGGGTCTGATGGTTAGACAGAGGGTGTGTAGAGGAAGAGAACGGTGGTCGTAGCTTACCAGAAAGCCACCGGAGGAGGACGTACGGTCGTCTGAAAGTTGGAGGAAAGTCACTGTTTTCGGGCAGAAATAGAAGCACGCAGGAGCTTGAAGATGATCAAACTAGAGGCCAAAACGACACAACTTCCTTCGTTTTGAGCCAAATAATGCGCCCAGTACTTGTTTTCGGTAAAAATTATATTTTGGCCCCTGAACTTGTTTTCCGCATACATTTTAGCCCTTCTGGGTAGTTTTGCAATTATTTTTAATTGCATTGGTCCTTTGACTTTTAATTATTTATATTTTTGACCCAGAAATTTTTATAAATTATATTTTGACCCTTCCAACCTAATTTCGACGTCCTGAATCCGTTTTTGATGTCAGAAATTAATTTTGAGATCGTTTTGAGCCCGAAAATCAAAGATTAAATTTTTTGTTAAAGATTTTAATTATGATTTTGGATTGAATTTATTATTTGATTTAATTAATTATGATTTTGGTTTTGAATTATAATTATTATATGATAAATAGATTTTAATAATTATTTTTAATATGTTAAAAATTAATTTAAAGTGGAAAAATTTTACTGATTGAGTTTAAATTCATAGAAAATTATATGGATTAAATTTAAAACTCAATTATTTCAAAGGATTAAATAGTAAATCAGCATATATGGATTTCTGATTTGATTAATTGAACACTAATGCTATTTTATGCATTATAGGAGCATCGAGTTCTCGAGCAGTACGAGGTAAGCAACCCGAGGCCTACCCAAGTTCACAGCAGTGAGGTAAGTACTAAACCCGCTTACTTATATGTTTGATTTTGACTTTGTGAGTTTGTCAAATATGCTATATTGAACTATTTGGATTGGTACTGAAGCCTAATCATCTTTGATATACGTACATGTGTTTTATATGATTATATTGAACTGTTTGGACCAGTACTGAAGTCCGGTCAACTGGAAGTATTTGATATATGAATTGTGATGTCTATGGTTCTTGAGTCGGTAATGAAATCCGACCAATTGAGTTATATGATCTGATATTAGATACATATGTTGCTTTAACCGGTACTAAAGTCTGATTGCATGACTACATGAAATATGATGTAATGAAATGTATGCTATATAAATGCATTTCCACAGGACTTAAATATGACCGTTGTGATTATCGTAGCCGGTGTTTGCAAATTTCACGAATGAAACCTACGGTTTTTCTATGATTTGACGGAATGACCTACGGATCCTATATGATATAGAAAGACCTAGAGGGTCTTATATGATACAGAATGATCTGGTGGATACTGTATATTAAAGGTTGATCTTCGGATCCCTTTTTGACCGACGTTATTAAGGTCTTATATGTTCACTGGCCAGCTATGGATAAGTTTATGCTGTGAAATTCTTGGGGCATCACTTGGTCGATAAATCACAACTAAAGAAAAAGGAAAAACATGTCATTATGCATCTTATGATATTGTTTTAATTATATATGTTATAAATGACCTGAAATTATGCAGTTTTGATAAATTGCTTTATATGTTATCTGTAATTGGTTTTGGATTGCACTTGCTGAGTATGCGACTCATCAAAATAGCAAATTGTGTTTTCAGGTCTGCAGTCTGAGTGAAGTACTAACACTTAACCAGCCTATGCACAGGTCGGTATAGTTGATGCCTAGGCTTCTCTCCCTCACACCACATCATTTGTAAATGCTGCATATAGTTTTGGTTCTATGCTATGTTTGTATAGCATAATTATATGTTTTGGTATATGTATAGTAGAACATGTTATGTTATTAAGACTTTTGGATAAACAGATTCAATATCACATGTTGATATATGTAAATATTGGTTTGTAAAATGATATGTGTGGTATTTGATTTAATGTTTATGTTATATGCTAAGTTAATTAATGAAAATGACTTAAGTTAATCTGAGAGTTAATATGTTATAAAAAAAGACATGTTTTATGACGCAAGGTTATGAGAGAGGATGTTACACATATCCTCCATCATGACCCAAAGAGAAAAACATGAGCCTTAGGATCCTAGATTTGATGCAAACCTTTAAGAAAATCCCAATCCACTACTACCCCCCATAAAGTAGTCAAAGCAACCAAACTATATGGCCTCATATTCATTCTTTCCACTTTCAGGAGACTCATAGTCCAGTTATTCATGGCAAGACGGGTCTTCTCCCCGCACGTCCAGACCTCGACCTCGAAATTCGCTATTCAGAAAACCACTAAGCTCCATAAAATCATTTTTATGTCGCCCCCTCATCTTTATTGGACTGCAAATAGTCGGGCCGGACTGGAGGTTGCCGGAAAATTACACCGGAAAATTACGTCGGAAATATGCCTTTTTGGTACTAAAAACGTCAGAAAAATTACGAGGATCACGTAAATGGCCTTGGAGAAGTCATCGGAATGTCCTGAAAAGGCTAAGGAGCATAGGGCAGCTCCTGGCCACCTGGGAGGGCGCCCCAGGCTGCCTTGCAGGGTGGCTCCTGGCTGTCCTCCAGGTTACCCCTGACCGCCCTCCAAGGGAAGCTCCGGGCCGCCCTAGGTCAAATTTTGGCCAATTTTTCCCCTATAAATAGCCCCTTAAAGGTCATTTTCACTCACACCTTGAGCTGTGTTGAAGGCCGCTCTCTTCTCCCTTTTTGCTTTTGGCGATTCCTTATCACCAGGCAATTCTTTACCAGTTTCTACATTGCGTTGTTATGTTTTTGTGCATTCATGCTTTAATAAACACTTAATAAAGAGTTCAAATCAAGCTGAAGCTATGGAGCGGTTGCTGATTACTACAGTTATGCCCCTAAACTCGATCTTTTCGATCCTTCATCTTTTTTCAAACATGCATAACTTTCTGCATTGCATAATCATTTTTTGGCACCCAAGTGCTCACATAACCAATCTTTTGGCCCCAAGGCCCAATTAAATTACCTTTTTGGCTCCAAGGCCTAAACAAATCACATTTTTGGTCCCAAGACCATGCAAAATTGCTTTTTTGGCCCTAAGATCTAAAAATCACACCTTTTCGGCCCTAGCGCCGTAAAATTACACTTTTGGTTCCTAGACCATCTTTTCAGCCCCCGTGCCGTAAAATTAAACTTTTGGTCCTTAGACCAGCTTTTCGCCCCCAGTGCCGTAAAATTACACTTTGGGTCCCTAGACCACATCTTCGGCCCTAATGCCGTAAAATTACACTTTTGGTCCCTAGACCGCACAAGTCACTCTTTTGGCCCCAAGGCCTAACAAAATATCATTTTGGTCCCTAAACCTGAACAAATCAATTTTTGGCACCTAAATGCCTAAATCACACTTTTTGGCCCTAGGCCCGTCAATCCTTTTGACACACACACACATAGCATGCATACATGCATTCCCTATTCTACACGCCTTTAAATCCGCTTTCTCGAACTACATTGACATTGATCTCTCATACAAACAAGAGTATGTAAGCATACTTGGATATAACCCCACGTAACAGGTCAACCCCTCTTCTAAACTCTTTGTTTACATCCTACATAACATATATAAAGATTTGGGTTAGTCAAACATGTATGACATAGTCTCCGAATCCACCTCAAGTCTTGTGAACCCTTACTGGAGCCCTTTGAGCCGCCGGGTCAATCCCCGAGGGGTCGGTTAGTCGGGGATGTTCACTTGGGGTGAACGTGTATGCATGTGTAGAGTCACCACTTAATTTATTTTGTTGAAGGGAAAAAATTAAGAAAGAACCCCTAGTGACTCCGTTTTGCGATTGACCTATTTCTAGGTCAATCGCCCTAATGGATGAATGACACTAGTCTTCGAATCCGAGGTGGATTCAGAGGTTATGTCATGCATTCATATCCACGATTCTTTTCCCAAACGTATGTGATGCAGGAATGAAGAGATTTGGAAAGGATCGTGGGTGGACCTGCTATTCGAGGTTAGATCTCGAATATGTCTACTTACTCTCGTTTGAATGAGAGATCAAGGTCAATGTAGTTCGAAATTGCCTATTTAAAGGCGTGATAAAGGGGTGTGTATGCATGCTATGAATGTGTGAAAGTGAATTTAGGCCTTTCGACCAAAAAGAGGAGTTTATCAATGTCCGTGGTCGAAAATGGAGTTTATTGACGTCCGCGGCCGAAAAGGAAGTTTATCAACTTCCGTGGTCGAAATGTGTAAAATGTAGGCCTATTGGCCGAAAATGGAGTTTAATGGCGTCCATGGTCGAAATGTAGGCCTAGTGGCCAAAAAAGGAGTTTATCGACGTCCGCGGTCGAAATATGTGAAATGTAGACCTAGTGGCCAAAAAAGGAGTTTAACGACGTCCGTGGTAAAAAAAAATGTGATTTTGGTATCTCCACTAGGGGAGGTTGATTTTTAGGTCTTTTGGCCAAAATGTGTGTTTTGATATGCTTCCGTTGGGGAAAAAGGGTTTATTAGGCCTTAGGGCCAAAAAATGTAATTTTGGGATGGCCCTGCGGCCAAAAGTTGGATTTAGGGTGGCACTGCGGCCAAAAGATTTTGTTTATTTAGGCTTTGTAGCCAAAAGAGTGACTTAGGTTGCGCTGTGGCCAAAAAGCGTGATTACGCAATGCAGAATGTCATGTATGCATGATTGGAGAAGGGGTAGAAGAGAGTTAAATCAAAAAGATTGAGACTAAAGTCATACCTGTGGCAGTTGTCGCCCGCTTCGTAGCTTCAGCTTGATGTGGACTTATTTTATTATGTGATTATGAATGAAAATGCAAGTTATCACAACAATGCAATGCAGAAAGCAGTAAAGAATTGCCTAGAGATGAAGAATCATCGTAAGCAAAAAGGGGAAAGAAAACGGCTGTCAACACAACTCAAGGTGTGAGGAAAATGGATGTTTGTGGGGGGTATTTATAGGGTTAAATTCGGCCAAAAGTCAACAGAAGGCGGTCAGGGGCGCCTTGCTTTGTCAGCTCGTGCGTTTTTCATTCCGGAGCCTTTTCGGGACGTTCCAGGACTCTGTTGGGTTTTCCGATGACATTTCTGTAACCCTCGTAAAATTCTGGACGTTTCTAGTACCATGAAGGCATACTTCCGGCACTATTTTCCGGTGACGCTGGTCGGGCTCGACTGTTTGCAGTTAATGGAACTCGGTTTTCCGAGTTTCAAAATTCGAGTATTCACAAGTTCGCAAACTAGTGTCTATCATTCATTGGGCCAATTAACCTAGTAATAGGTTAATTGTTAAACACGGAGTCACTTGAAGTTTTTTCTTAATTTTTTCCTAATAAAAAAAATAAATTAAGTGGCAACTCAAACAACACACTTCCAAGTGAACATCCCCGCATTCCTGTCCACGAACGGGCCCAAGGCTCGAAGGGAGGTAAGGGTTCACAGTCAAAATAGAGTAGGGAAATCTGTTGGCAAAAAAAAAAAAAATATATAACATGACCGTAAGGCCCATTAGCATATGTCTAATTATACTTTAGAGTAAACTCAAAAAGGCTTAACCCACTAAAATTTGTATAAATAGGAAACTTTCCCCTCATTAATAATATATATCATTTATTATTATCATTAGATTCTCTCATTAAATACTCAAGAAAATAGGTTAAATAGAGTGCAAGCCTTTGTGTTAGTATAAACAAGGGATATACGTAATTCAGTCTTACTTTTTTATTTTGCAAAAAAGGACACATGGAAAACTGAAAAGAAAAAAAAGGCTATTTTAAAGATTTTAAGTATTTTCGGTCATTTTGTTAAAAATAAAAAAAGTCATTGTTCAGTAGTTATATAAAATTTATACAATAATTGTGCAAAAATTGTATAATAACAATGTCGTTATACAAAATTTATACAGTAATAATACAAAAACTGTATAATAACTCTGGATTTTTTATATGCTTCTTATATAAAAGTTATACAATATTTTTATAACAAGGATACAATAGTTGCACATATCTTATTTTTTTATTTGTGAACGTTGTGGTTAAATAAATTAACCAAGTGACTTTTTTTTTTAAAATAAAGTATTCGTGTTTCCTTTAAATTACCATTTTACATTTTTTAAACAATTAGAATTTTTTTTATTATTATTTTAATTGTTGAAATCGTATCTCTTTGCACCATTATAAACAAGGATAATTTAAACAAGGATAATTTAAACACAAAGTACAAATAAATGTTTCAATTTAAGAAAATATCACAAAAGATCTTTAAAACAAATTATACACAAACTTATAAAAAATATACCTATAATACCCTCTACATATACTTACCAGATAAAAAAATATTAAAAAGAATTAAAAAAACACAAAAGTATCAAAATATAAAATAATATAAATGTATATTCTAGAGTTTTTGAAGAATATAAGAGTATAAATTTATATTTTTAATATTTTTTTTTTTAAGAAAATGAGGAATATAAGTTTATATATATATTTTTTTATATTCTGATGATTCTGTGCATTTCCTTTATATATTATTTTTAATTTTTTTGAAAATGAATAATAATATTGATTGAACTGACATGTTTGTAAAAAAAAAAATATATTATTCCTTAAATTAAAAACAAAAGTTTAGTTTTTGAAATAAATCCAACAGTCATTAACTCCGTGTAGTTCTCTTTAAAATAATGCCAAATAAGCCAATAAGATGACGTAGAATTTGCTAATAAGATTTCATTCCTCAACTTTTATATATTTTATAGCTTTCCTTTCATTTTTTTTAAATAAGAAAGAAATAAAAAATAATCTTAAAAAAAAAAAGTAAAAGTCAAATTAACGAATCAAACAAATGCATCTAATTATTTGTGGTGAATAATTGTGGTTAAATGTAATTGCATAAAAATTAGTCTTTTTTGGTGACTGTCCAATAATGCACATAGTAGAATTATCCTACCAATTTCGTATTTTGCCTCTCCAAGCGACCTTGTCTCTTCACCACGCTTTTTTTCCTTTCTCCCTAAGGATATTCTCTATGTTCTTTCTCCCTCTTCTATTCTCGACCTCCCGTGATCATGCTTATTTATTCTTAGTTCTGATTGTTTCCTTTGGCGTTCTTTTCCCTTCTGAATAAATTATAACCCTTCTATTGTCATTATGATCTCTATCTTTG
Organism: Croton setiger; assembly: GCA_948099555.1. NCBI lineage: Eukaryota > Viridiplantae > Streptophyta > Magnoliopsida > Malpighiales > Euphorbiaceae > Croton > Croton setiger. Next base: position 10,150 of record CANUEY010391869.1, read on the forward strand.
CTTCTCAGGCTCGTCACCTTGTCTCCTCCTTTCCCCTCTCTTAATTTTCCTCCTATGGTCCTCCAAATCCTCCTCCTTCTCGTAGCACAGCTTATGTTGAAGATACCAGATTAGGGTAGAAGAAAGATTAAAGGGAAATTAGGTTTTTGATTTCTTATTCATCCTTTTTTGTACTGATTGTATAAATATATATATAGTCTAAAAGATCTTTGTTTCCCTATAAGATTATATTTCCTCTTAAGCTTTTTGTTTCCTTCTCCTGTTTTGATTCTGTTTTCATAGTGTCTTCACTCCCCCTTAAGTTGAGTAGTCTCTTATGCCCAACTTGTCTAGTGTCTTGTTAAAAATTTTTTCCAAGAACTGCTTTGGTCAAAATGTCAGCTACCTGCTCTTCAGACCATACAAAGGGTAGACATATGCTTCCCTTTTCCAGTTTTTCCTTGATAAAGTGTCTATCTACCTCCACATGTTTCGTTCGGTCATATTGAACAGGATTCTCCGAAATGCTTATTTCTGTTTTATTGTCGTAAAATATTTTGCAAGCAGTTTTTTTATGGGAAGCCAATTTCCATTAGCAACTTTTTAATCCAAAGAACCTCTGCCAGTCCTCGAGCGATTCCTCAAAATTCTGCTTCCGCACTAGATAAAGCAACTACCTTCTGTTTTTTGCTTTTCCATGTCACTAAGTTACCTCTGACCATCATGAATGTAACAACCTAAACTTATATGCGTCATTAAACATGCCATTTTTTTTAATATATGAATGTTAAATCTGTTTGTATATTTCAAATAAACTTGGTAAGTGTTGTTTTAATGATTAATGTATAGGAAATAATTGCAATATGACATGATTTCTGAAAGGAAAAGTACTAAATCAAAGGAAGTAATTGATAAAAGAATAGGATAAATGGGAGAAAATGTTTATGTATGTGTGAAAAATGTGTGAAATATATGAAATGTGTGCATAACATGCGAGATATATATAGAATAAGTTTGGAAATAAATGGAAAATAGGTATAATTCTATAAGTCGTAAAGATGAACTTAGAATAAGATATGTTAGTTAATAAAAGATTACTCAAGAAAGAAAAAGATTATTTGGAAAATACAAAAACACCTGTGACACAAGTATCCTTACTTGTTTATAAATAGTGAATTTGGGGGACAAAATTCTTAAGGAGGGGAGAATTGTGACATCCCTAACCCAAATTATATGTTATACATGTCGTCATTTCTAGGCATAACGCATTTTTACGATTTTATCGTATGAGCATTATTTTATTTAGAGATTTCTTACATGTTAAGAAATTTAATGTATGTGAATATTATAAGAGATTAAGTTAAATATGTGTATAAGTTAAGTCTTTAAGGCATGTTTACAGTCGGTGGACGTAAACGAAGCCTATTTAGGGTTTTTGCTATCGTGACTGATAAAACGTCGGAAATGCGGAAAATTTAAAAGAAATGAATTTGGCTTTTGATGTTTTGGATATTTAAATGAATGTTATTTGTTTTGGAACCCTCAAAATATGACGACATTGTACGATTTTGGCTCCGTCGGCATCACTGAGGTTCTAAAGTTGGTTTCGGGCGCTGACTGGACCGCGAATATTTTTCGGATCCGATTTCGCCGAAACTTTAAATATTTTTTTTAAATATTATTTTAAGGTTAAAAATGCAAAGAAAAGGAGGAAATTAAATGGTTCTGGGCTGGAAATAAGAAGGGAAAGAAAGGGGATAAATTAAAATAAGGTTTTAAGGTAATTTGGATTAATTTAAGTGAAAATGAAGTAGGAGGTGGAAAGATTAATGTTGGGGTTTGTTCCTGGAGTGTTTTAGGACTAAATGAAGAGGTGGAAAAGTGGTGAGAACAGAAGGCATGAAACAAAAACAGAAAAGAAAGGAAAATAGAGAGAAAAGGGAAAGAAAAGAGAAAAAAAAAGAAAGAAAGCTTGGGTTTTATAGCTTCTGTGTAATCCCAAGATGTGTTAGAGGAGATTAGAAGTGAGAGAGAAGAAAGAGAAAGACTGGAAACGAAAGAAAATAGTGAAAAGAATAAGGTTAGCAGAAATAGAAACAGTGTGTGAGAAGGGAGAAAGAGAGAGAAAAAGAAGAAAAACTAGCTTGCATGGGTAACTTTAGGGTTTTAGGATAGTTTAAGGGTGTTACTGAGAAGAGATTGGTGGCGAGAAATGGCCGGAAAACCACTGGATAATCGCTTGAAAGTTGGGTCCAGAAGTAGGGTTTTTAGGCCAATTTTTGGGTTTTAAGGAATAAGACGATCAAAACGGCAGCACATGCTGCATTTTGATGAAATTTACCTTCTGAGTACCTACATTTGGTAAAATTACATTTTAACCCCTAAAGTTTATAATTTAATGCAATTTAGTCTTTCCATCAAAGTTTTAATTGTTTTCAATTTAGTCCTGCCAGATTTAATTTTTGACAAATTATATTTTCACCCCTGAAGTTCTAGTGTGTTTTCAATTGGGTCCTTCCGCCCAAATTAAATTTAAAAAAAATTATATTTTGGCCCTTAAAATTACTGTTGCATTTCAATTATGCCCCTAGAAAGTTTTAAACCTTTGCAATTTAGTCCCTCTGCCTAAATTAAGTTCTGAAAATTATATTTTGACCTCAAAACTTGATGCCATACTTCAATTAAGCCCAGAAAACTTTGAAAAACTATTCAATTGAGTCCTTTTTGGTTTAAATTGAATTTATTTTTATTGTTTGGACTAATTGGCTAATAAATTAAGTTTGATAATTATAAATATTGTTAAATATTTGATAAATTGAGTTTGATAAATAATTTTAAAAGTGTTTTTAAGTTTTTTTAATATAGAAAATATATGATTTAAGTTAAAATTCAAAGAAAATACTATTATTTGGTAATGGAGTTAAATTAACTAAAAGAGATAAATATTTAATCATACATCATAGTATATGTGAATTGTTTATATGATAATTTGAATATTTTGTTATGCTCTATAATATAGTAATATCGAGTTCAAGAGGGGACGAGGTAAAGAACTCGAGATCCGACCTAACTCACAGCATTAAGGTAAGTGTAAACTTACTGATTTTGTTTGTGAATTGAGATATTTATGAAATGATGATTTTGATTGAAATTGAACTGTTTGGACCGGTACTGAAGCTCGGTCACTTGATTTATGTGATATGAATTATATATGATAGTTGAACTGTTTTGATCAGTATTGAAGTCCGATCAATTTATTTATTTGTTTTGAATATATGATTATTTAACTATTTGGACCGGTATTGAAACTTGGTCATTTGGATTTAGTGGATTTGAATATTGTGATTTGGTCATTGAATCGGTATGACCAATTGATTTATTGATATGTATTATTTAATATATATACTGTTTGGACCAGTATTAAAGTCCGATCATTGAATTATATGAAATATTGTGATAAATGTTTATATGTCATGCAAGTGCATTTTTACAGGACCTAATTAAGGCCATTGTGATCATCTTGACTAGTATTTGCAAATTTCACGAAAGAAACCTACGAGTCTCTATATGAATTGACGGATGGACCTTCGCGTCACCATATTGCTACGGATGGACCTTCGGGTCAATATATGGCTACGGATGGACCTACGGGTCAATATATGAATATGAAATTATCTATGAATCATTCAGGTCTAGTGTTTCTGATGACTTATGAAAAATTCAGGTCCAGTGTTACTAGCCAATTTTTGTCACATGCTTTGTGAAATTCCTAGGCCTAGTACTTGACTTGACGGATCACAACGAAATTAAATGGAATCATATGAAATTTGCATTGCATACGGTTATGATTCTTTTGAGGCCAATGAATTTCTGGCCTTATATACAAAATTTGCTACTGGCCAGCCAAATTGTATTTGTTCTATGGGATTGTAAGTTAACATTGGTTATAATAGCTACGACTTATAGAATAAACGGAATCTTATGTCAAAGATTTCTGTATATTGCTATATGTTTCTGTTGTTATGGAATTATATGGAATTAGTGGTTAAATTGGTTACAGTTATCAAAGTGAACGGAATCATATGAAATAAGCTTGTCATCAACAAGTTTGGTGTACAAATTTGATTTGTGGTTTTACTATTTTGTTTTATATTGATTTTTTTATACTTGCTGAGCATGCAACTCATCAAATTGCAATTCTATGATTTCAGGTTTTGTCTGGCGACTGACAGTGTCAGTTCCACCTTCTTTCTGCTCGAGTCGGTCAGCTGAAGCCTAGGATCTCTCTCCTTCGCATTTCATCATTCATTTGATCTTGTCATATAGATTTATGTTATAAGACATGTAAATTATTAATAAGGCATGTAATAGTTGTTTTAAAGGTTACAATAAATAATTTATGGTATGTCATATACATGATAGTTGTTATTATTTTCATATGGGTGTATAGTTTATAAAATTATAATTGTGTCTTGTGATATCTGTTATAGGGGTTATAGTAATGAGGATGTATAGCATTGTCATGTGTATGTTATAAAAAAATGACATTTTTAATGATGCATATAAGTTTAGGTTGTTACAGTGAAGTACCTTGAAGTTGATCTCCTATCAATTGGATCACCTGTGACACCCCCGACTTAAGTCCTTTGTCATTTTGACGTCATTACCTGCATTTTGTGCATTTTTAATTTAAAATGCATTATAGTTGGATATGAAATATGATATGAAAAATTAAGTAGATGATATGGATATGTTTTGAATATGATGATATATGATTTGAATGAGAATTTCAAGCTATGCTATGTGATATTCCAACC
>CANUEY010391990.1:0-17250 GCA_948099555.1 Croton setiger
TTTTTTCTGCTTTTTAAAATTCCCAAAAAAATCACGAAATCGTTGTTTTTCCACATTCATGAGAGATTTGTTCTAAAATTATTAATTTGCTTGAAGTGTTTAATGATGCAACTAAAATTTTTAGTCATGTGTATAAACCAACATCTCATATTTTTTTGCAATGTAGTGTGAATATTGTGAATAGCTTGCATATGTTTGAGTATTATCTTCAATTGAAAGATTGTGTGAATGTTATGAAAAGTAAATAGTTAAATTATTTTAAAGTTATTCCAAATTTATTTTTGGTTGCTTGTGTGTTTGATCTTAGGGTTAGATTAGATGTATTAGAAACTATATTAGAAGTTTATTATGAAAATTTAAATTTGTCATTTGATGAAATGATTTCTGTACATAGTTTAATTAATGAAACTAAGGAAACTCTAACAGAATTATTTATTGAATTTTCTGCAAATTCATCTTCGGCTATTGAAACTGACATTGGCGGAAGTTCAACTCCCGCCAGACCGGGTGGGACCTCGGTTCAAAAGAAAATGTCTCTTATTTATTTTCAACACCAAAAAAGGCTGAGGGGGACCGGTGCAAGTTCCTATCCGGAACTTGACAAATACCTATCAACCGAGTTTGAATTTTCAGGTACTGCAACCGATCCAATTAATTTTGATATATTAGAGTGGTGGGGAAGACATGAAGACACTTCCCAATTATGGCCAAAATTACTAAAGAAGTTTTGGCGGCGCCGGTCTCAACAGTGGCCGTTGAACAAGTATTTAGTGTCGGCGGCCTTCTACTTTCCGAGAAAAGGACAAAACTAAGAGCAGAAAATTTAAAAGTTCAAGCGTGTGTCGGCGATTGGGCGGCCGCCGACTCACGAAAACAAGAATGCTGGACTTCTAGCTCCGATGAAAGCTCAGAAGTCACCGAAACCTCCTCCGGCGCCGAAAATTAAGGTAAGCATTAGAACTACGTGGACTTTGATTTTTCTTTCCGCCAAAGAAAATACTTAGGCCGAATAAATTTTTTTTTCCAAAAAAAAAAATTTATTCTCAAGCCCAATTTTTTTTTCCATTTTTTTTCTCTCTTTCAATTGTTTTTTCATTTTGACAATTTCAATTTCTATGTAAATTCAATGTAACATTTTCTCAATCAATGAAATATTTATTTTTAAGTTATTGATTTATTGTCTACATTTTTTTTATTGAACTTTTTTTTTTTCTCTTCTTCAATTAATTTTTTTAGTAATGTTCATCCTTCAACAATTTAATCCAATTAATCAATATTTAAAATTACTCTTCAACATTTGCAATTACAAATTATAAATTTCTTCTTCAAGTAAATTCAATGTAACATTTTCTCAATCAATTGATTTATTCTCTAAGAATTTTTTTATTGAACTTATTATTTTTTTTTTCTCTTCTTCAATTAATCTTTTTTTAGTAATGTTCATCATCTTTTAACAATTCAATCCAAATAAACAATATTTATAATTACTCTTCAATATTTGCAATTACAAATTACAAATTCAACTATTAAATTAAAAAAAATTACAATTATTATTAATTTTTGAAGTTCAAAAAATATTATTCATACAAATTGAGTCCAGAAAAATTTAATGTTCAATTCAATTAATTACATTGATGTTGGAAGTGAATTTTTAAAATTTTTTCTCCTAATTTTTTTTTTAGGTTAAAAAATCACAAAACCGGCGGTTAACCGGCTTTGGCCCGCCGGTTAGATTTCACCAAACCGCCCTTCTTCGAACCGTCCACGAACCTCCGATTTAACCGTTTTGAACCGCCGGTTTTTGGCCCGCAAATTAACCGCCAGTTAACCGGAACCGCCGGTTCGGCGGACCAGTTACGGTTCATAGGAGCCTTGAACCGTGGCCCGGCGGGCCGAAGCCCGGAACCGGCCGGGCCCGTGGCCACCACTATTCCAGATAATGAAACCTTCTGATTCTGCATCTTAAACTCTATGTCTATTGGTTTTCTTTTCCCTCATAAAAGGCCCATGTTCTGAAATGAAAATGAAGGATCTCCTTCAATATCATATAACCATCTTTTTTTTCTTTGTGATCATCAATGAGATTTGAATCAAATCAATTCCAGCCTAATTATATTGGTTCATTTGGAATGGTTATAATTTATAACTTGGTTACATATTTACCAATATCACTAATGAAATCCACAATATTTTATGAAATTTATTCCTTACAAAAGAGGCCCTAAAAGAACTAAAAAAAAAAAAAAGAGGTTGAGTATCGACTCCAATAGGAACCTAGCCAAAAAGTGACAGTTCCAAAATCAAAAAATGGAAAAAATAAAAAATCCTTAAATCAAACCCACCATAACTCAAGCCAAATATGATTAGGCCACCATAAAGACTAAATGCAGTGAAAGGACATAGCCAGCTCATAATGACAGACATGCCAATCCTTATATTCCAATTGTAGTTCAACATTTACATTCCGAAAGTTCACTTTTTTCTTCTTACAACATACAATTTAACAATTTACAGAAGAATTAACAAATCAAAAACTACATCCAGACTTACAAATAAGTTACACCAAAGAGACTGACTTAAAATTCAGCTTTTGGGGAGGTTATTTTTCATTACATAGATTTCGCTTGTTTAGTCAACATTCATATCAGAATAAAGGAATCACCATGAGTCAGCGTTTGCTCGTTGCTGTATCACCAGAGTTCAACTCCCTTTCAAGCTCATCAAACTCCCAGTCACCAATCTCTTCTGTTGAGTAATCTCGAGCAACTTTGCCAAACTCTGACTCAAGCTTCGCCAGTTCTGCAGCATGATCTAGCACTGCCTGTTCCTCAACTGAAGGTGCTTTAGGTTGCACGTCCGTCTCAGATTTTGGTGAACTAGCATCCGGAGTTGTGTTTTGCACTGGACTTCCCTTTAAGTTCTCAGATGAAGTTTCTTTCTTTGGGGTTGGTAAGTTCTCCGATTCTAGATACGGTCTTTCAATGGATTCAAATTCCTTTCTCAATTTTTCAATATCATCTAACAGTTCTTTAATCTTTGCATCATTTTTCCTGGATTAAAGGGGTAAAAGAAAAAATTTTCAGAATGAGTATATAGTACATACAATAGAATAAAATATACACCAATTATTTGATGTATATGTTAAATGTGATCCTGAGAACTAAGGAAAACTCAATCAAGATCTTCAAGGAAGCAACTCAAAGATGCCTCTTTTGCTAAATGTTTCTGAATTCATATTCACACAAGTTTCATCCACATTTGAAACTCTAATTTCATTTACGTAACCACATAACCCATTAAACTCTCTGCTACAATCCTCATTTAGGAAAATTTAAACAAAATTATGTTTATTTAAAAAATGCCTAAAGAAGAAAGTGAAGGTAGAAAAAGAAAAATATCAATTTAGGGGACAGCCAGAATTTCACCTGTGGACAGCCTCTGGGGTTGCATAGAGTTGCTCTCTCATGTGATCTACTACACTGATGGTAGTTATAATCTGAAATGAAACAGCAAATAAAGTTTCAATCTATTAAAAAACATGTAATAATGATAAAAAGAGAGGGGGAGGGGGGTAAGAGAAACATAAAAAAATTTTTAAATGATGAACAGAATTCAAAGGGAAAGAAATCGAAAACCGCAGTACATGGAGAATGTGTAGTTGAGAAGTGCAAGTTAATAAAAAATGAGTGCCCCAAAACATTCACAAAGAAAAGCAATGGAAAAGTCCAGTGCTTCACATGCTACAACATGATGATAGTTCAAAATCCAACGCAGATACTCCTTAACTTTTGTTAGTAGGTAGATGATTATGTACAAGTCAATGAGAGTCCTCTGATTAAGCATCTCAAATCTGCAAAACTTTATCCTAACCATGGTGAATTTGTAAAAAGAAAATTGTGTTTCAAAATTATCGTTACTGTTGTGAGACTGAGAACAACCCAGCTTAGAGATCAGCAGCAAGAAATTTCATCAGGAAATAGCATTAATAATAGTAAAACATCTGACATGTCATTCATACACTTCAATACAGACAAAGTTAACAAAACAACCTTGGCTTCATATTCCATATATTCCTCCTCGAGATGTTTCCTTGGATGTACTACAGAATCATCATGATTCAAACTACCTACCACATCTGACCTGTATTACCATGTCAATATATGAATTAGAAAAATAGAACTGCTCAAAATATTCCAGAGCATCAAAAAAATTAACAAAATAAAATTACCCTCCAGATAAATGCTTTAGATTTTCCACAAATTTCCCAATGCGGCTGATAGCAGGCCCCAACTCTTTCTGCATACAGAATATAAGATGCATCAACAAGAATGCATGTGCATGACGGAGAGGGAAATAAGCACCATTTGCAGGAGAATCAATAAACTTCAAAAAGAAAATGAGCATACCTTGTAATCAGAGAGAAGCTTGATTGCCAAGTTCACAAAATACTCCTCGTGTTTCTCCAGTTCATCACTTGAAAAATGTTAACAAGCAAAAAGGTACCAACAAAAAAATTAAGGTATTTCTATTTTAATGTAGAAGATGCAACAGAGAATACAGAACATTTTCCTCCACAAGAAAATAAACACTAAAAGAAAATAGCAAACTCAGAAAAGCAAGCCACTTAATATCACATAATTGAAGTACATACTTGAACTGTTTCTGATTCGTTTCTGTATATGAACACTGGAGAACCCAAGTGTCTTCCAGAAAATTAATCCAGGTACTGAGGACATTTGCCTCTACCTTGCAGGAAGCCACAGATTTTGACAGCTCATCTTCCTATAAAGAAATAAGAAAGATACAACAAAGTACAATTAGGAACAAAAACTTTATACAATCATTTACAAACATGACCATAACTTAGTAACCAGAAAATAAAAATAATTACCTTTGTTTTCAGGTGCTCGATGATCTGATTGTTAGCTTCTTCAAACTGATCTCTTTCTTCCTTAGCATTGTGAAGGCGTGCATTTGCAGCAGCCAGCGAGATATTAACCTACATCAAATAAAAAAATATTCAATTGTTTGCAATCATAGGATAAGCGAACAGAAAGTACAAATGACAAATTTAAAGATACAGGTCAGTCATGGTAAAAATAATTTAAGATGGGATGTCCCAAGTTCAAAATCAGAACTATGGAGAACAATTATGGAAAAGCCCCTGTTTGGATTTGAATGGATTTTGATTGAAGGTATCCATGTGTAACTTTTGGTATAAATGTAACGATCTAATGCATTCTTTAGTAGATTAATTTCATAATAGTATTGTCACAAATTTACATTAAAAGTTAATTGAGGCACCTTTTAATAGATGTTTCAAATTCATAAACTAGAATCTCACATGCATATTAGATATTTAAATTGACAAGTATTTCAAATCTACTCTAGAATTAGTTCCAAATTCATATTGACTGAATCTAATCTATTTTACATCAACTAAACAAACAGAGGCATTATCAAATCAAAATCCCTCGGTTTATCACAGTATGATGGACAAATATGCCAGAATTAATCACAGTATTGCAATAGAGGATAAGGAAGCACATGAGTCTATCATTATGTAAAATGATTGATGCACTGATCCAGGGTGGGTTTTAAACTATATTCTTTTACCCAATTTTTTTAGCACATACTATAATAAAATTTGTCAGAGTAATTCATATGGTCATGGCCTTGTCAAATAAAGAATTACCCAAGCTTAGTATGCTAACTATTACCTATTTCATTATATCAATGCCAATGACATTTATTTCTAAATTTTGACAAAAGTTGTCAAGTACCAACATGATTAGCAACACAGTAAACTTAGAATATCCAAAAAAGAATTAACAAAAATGAGACTAATTATCACTACAGATGCTTAGTAAAAGCATAGAGGGAGAACAGAAGAAACATGGTGCATAAAAGAGTGAAAGGAAAAACCTTTTTCAATTGAGCTTCAAGCTCATCTCTTTGATTTTCAAGAACTGCAATTTCAGCTGATAATTCCTGGGAAAGAGAGAAAAAAATTTGCATTTCCCTCCAACCTGAATAAATATATGTGATATGCACAACTATCCTAGTTTCTAGCAGGCATACGCCACAAAACTTTAAAAATAAAAAATAAAAAAAATTCACAAGTCATTAGAAAAACTTTTGCCAATAAGAAAAAATTTCTAATTGACAAAACACCCAGATTAGAACTGATAACCTGGTAGAATATAATTGATGCTTGAAGTTTGAAACTGGTAAACAAAATCTATTTTTAATTTAGGAATTAAAAACAAATGTCAATACATCATAGATAAAACTTACCCATTGAAGAGTGAACGCTTCCGTTGGAACTCCAGCAACAATGTTAATAAGTAAACTCATGATAAAACTAGCCATTCCACAAGAAAAGGACACATGGATATAGCAAAAATAATTAAAATGTTTGTATAATCAACCAAAGTATCATTCTCTTGTGTTAAGAAGAAATGATTATCGATGACAAGCATAAATAAAAATGTCTTCAATATGCACAAGATAACAAAATTAATAGTTGACCCTAATCAACCAATTCATGAAAAGAAAAGAAAAAAGCATGCTATCTTCTAATTATTGTTTTTGGCCTCATATGATAAACACTGCAATTAGTTAGTAACTAATGAGAAGCTTCACTCTCGAAGCAAATTACCTTCTCTCTTTCATTAGCTTCCTCAGCTTTGGCAACACGAACTTTTAGAGCCTCTTCTTTCTGTATTCTGCCAGGCAATCAGGGAACAAAACCAAGAATCAGTTCTGAATATGGTGCCAAACTTTAATAATATTTAATGTATTATACTGGCTGCAGAAAGGGCGTAAAGTTCTTAATGATTGCTCATTGGACTCATCAAGGAGTTGGGGATTTTTCTTGTTAAAAGTATAGGTTAGCATCTCCAATATTTACTTTCAGGGACTTGCAATTCAGTAAAGAAATATTGGATAAGCTTGCCTATTTGACATGCTCGCTTATGTTAATACATGAACAATACATATTACCATATCTTGTACATTTGAGATGAAAAGAGAATACTCTTTAGTGGGCTTGACCACAGTAAGAATTAAACACCAACAAAAACTGTCAGTTAGATTTGGCTACATTAATACTCAAAATAGCTAAAAAACAAACTAAACAGACCAAACCAGTTCAAATTTCAGTTAAGTTCCATATAGCTATCAATTTGGTTCAGTTTTCCTAATAAAGAATTTCAGTTTATAAATTCATTTTGTACTGTTCGTTTCAATTCAGAATAAACTGACCAAATGCCCAGACTACTCTTTAGTCAATTGTGGAATAAGCAGCAACTAGCCGTTCCTAATGAAAGTAAAGTCTTTTGACACACTAAAGAGATGCACTTCAATAACATAGAAAATATAGAGCTAAGCATACATACAAATAAGCCAAGGCTGCTCTTGAGTTAATTTTTATTTTGTTAAACCTCATTTGTAAACTTAACAGGCTGAACTCAAACTTTCAAAAAGACTTGAGCTTCACTACCAAACTAACAAGCCAGTAAGAGAGCTGAAGCTCAGATTTAGTATCAAAAGAGACAAGCTAGTAAATTACATTCATATTTAGACTCAGATAAACACAATGTAAACAAATCCAACTCTGGCTTGAGCTCAAATCATATTCAAAGTTTAAGCAAACTATAAAGAACTTGGGTTAAAAACCTCAGCTCAGCTCTGTACTCATTTGCAACCCCAATGTACTCCAGAAATTAATCCACGAACAGTCAATGCCCCAAAACAAGATTTGAACCAAAGTGGAATATATCAAAAGTGTGCTAATCGATTTCCAGGAAAAGCCTGAGCAAAGGAGATAAAACTTCAATCAGGTCATTTACCTGTGATCTAAGATTCGCTTTTCTGCTTTTGCAGCAGAACTAGCAAGGGACTCTGACAAAACCTTCAACTTGTCAACCTGCTCATATAGGAAATACAATAATGACACAGCTAGGAGCTTAGAATTGTACATGTGATATGAATAATAACAGAACAGTGGCTCAATCAAAAGCAAAGATAACACAAGTAAAAAACTCAAGCAATCTTAGCAACGCATTATCTGTCCACTTAATTACTTAAGCAGAAGACATTGGGAAGGGAGAGGGCAGAACTAAATTTGACCAGACTTGATGCCAATTTGCATTATATCTCATGATATGCCAGTTCCAATCAGGAGCTATATTAAGAAATTTACTTCCAAGTATGATTCTATGCCAATGACTACTTGATAAGAAGCCAAGAATTCTATGTCTAAGAAAAAACCGAAATATAGAAAACGACACATTTTATATATCTGTACAATTTGATGCAACACCTGCAGAAATGAATACAAAAATGTAAATTTACAAAGTTTTCATATAATCTTATTAGAGAGGTCTACAGCGATAAACACATATCAATAACTAGAATAGAATGTCGAGCACCTTTCATGCCACAATAATCTACCACCACCTCAAAACACTTTGTAAGAATAAATCAAACAAGATGTAAAACAAAGCAAGCAATGGCACTTCCTCATTCAGGTACTAGATTAGTTATATAATTCAATAGCTTTAATTTTTCTTGTTTGATTCTTCATAAAACCAAGACTTCATATATGTAATTTAAAGAAACAACCCAAAAGCAATAGCATACCATACCTTTAGAGCATGAACCTCTGGAGAGTCTCCAAAATTCAAATTTTTCTTTTTCTGTAAAAGCGCTTCCAATCTAGAACAGATACGAATTTGTGCAAGTGCTTCTTTCAGAATCTGCAAACATTGTCAGAACATTATCATTGCACTCAAGGAATGGTCAAGAAGTTGCTACATTGCTTTAGGCATGTTATGCAAAAAGAGCAGAAATCCAACACCAGTTAATGTCAGCTCCAAATGTAAATAATAAATCAGAAGATGCTTTACTTTATACCCAAGACCTTTCATGGTCATTTTAACTCGAAAAGTAAAACCAATAAAATTGCTTAGTGTGAAATTTCAGATATTATCTAACAATGCATGTAAGCATTAAAAGTTCTAAATGAAAAATGTATATGCAGGCCAGCAGTGAAAGAGCAATGTATACAATTAAAACATGAGGAAAAATGTCATCACAATGCTCAAACTCACCTCTATGTTCGCTTTAGGCATCCCGTCAGATGCTTTGTCCTGACCTTCAATTGATGGCTTCTCCAGTTTAGTCATTCCATCAAGTTTGGTCTTCAGATTAATGGCTTCAGCTTCTATTCTGAGATCATAGCAGAACCCAGAATTAGAAACAACCCATATTCTGCATTCATTGTGCTCCTTCAAATGATCATTGATAATTTTATGTGCAAAAAGCACCAATGACATATGTCAGGATGTAGTTGTCCGATTACCGAACAAGAATCAAAGGCAAAAGAAGATTTTGCATTTCCAATATATGAAATTAAGGCTCAAATCCAATTTGATTGAGATCAAAATCTCTCAAGAGATTTGTCAACTGCAGAGTCCTGGGTTCATGGATTGGCAGGATCTAAGTCAAAAACACAAGCCTTAACTTTCACAAGAATAATTTCTTTCTTGCATTTTCTCACTCATTAATTTGAACATCACATGATAATGATAGATCACATGGAGGACTAGAAACATGCAACAATTATCTGAAACACTTTTTCTTAAAGAATAATGAAATGGGTGGGTGATGTAAAGGATGAACAGGATTACATCCCAATCAAGGCTTTGAAGGTAGAAAGCAAATTGGTACCTCATATCTTTATCTAAAGATTTATATAAAGCGTTAGACATCTTCAACACAAACACACTAGCCAAGAAATCAATGAAAAATACTACAGAATCAATAACTAAATAAAACAAGACTAAAAAGCTCTTGATTTGACTCAAGATGAAAACTAGTTATCCATCATCCCCAATCATACATATTAAATGGTCAAACTAGTTTAAACTTCAAAATCAAGCATACAGGCATAGCTAAGGAAAAAGAGTTCTCTGGAAAACAAAAATATGAAAGTTCTAGCTTTCCAACTACCTTCCAACATCAGCACTAATTTTAAGCCCTGAAACAGCACCTTGGGCGAATTGAAGTAATTCCTCCCGCTTTACCTATAAAGTCGCCAAAAGGAAGAAAGGAAGAAAAGTCAGACCACCAATCTTTAGATTCTGGCTGAAGAAACAATGGTTTACTCAAACATCCTAACAGATACCTTTCCACATTGCACCTTTCTTTCTCAAATCATTCACCATTGGTATATCAATTAGTTACACACCTTGTTTATCTCCTTGTTAACTTTTGCACATTTTTTAAGAAAAGAAATTGCCCATTAATAAAAAAGGCCAGTGCATTGAACAAGACAAACAGCAGATAATAGGGTGTACCATTTTTCTTTCTAACATTGATTAAACAACAATTGCATAACCAACTGTTGCAACTACATGCTTCTGCTTGTTTAAATACAAATCATTATAAGCAATTAAACATCAATGAGGTTTCAATCTTTAAGCAATTAAGCATCCAATTTTTATATAATATGAGTTAAGGTAGCATTCTTCATGTTTAGCAGCACTTACCAGCACTTCATCTTGGTAACTAGCAAAAGCTGTGGCGAGATCCTGAATGCTGCTCACTATTGCATTATGTACTTCTTTCCCTCCAGTCAGACAGATCCTGAGAAAAACCAAAATTTAAGACAATCTAGTCTCATTCAAAAAATTCAATAATGGAAGAACACTTTCAACAATAACATCGAAGAAGAACAAACAAACTGAAATAAAATGGCATTTCTTACAAAATTTTAAAAACAATAAATCTAGAATTCTGAGTAAGCCTCTTAATTTTATTTTGTAGTAGAAAATTTTAAATAAAAGAGGAAAGGAAAATAGAATTTAAAACATCAAGATCCTAAATATATGCTAACACCCTAGACCTGGATTTTAGGCTTAACCATTCTAATGAACTATTATACACAGCAGACTCACCCAAACATTTCCAGGAGCAAAGAAATTTCTTCATCATTTGGTGCTTCAAGAATCTGATCCATGCAAAAAAGTAGCCTACTGTTAACCTCTCAGATCAGCAATTACAAAATCATTGCCAGCACATTTGAATTTGTCAAACCAAATATTGCTCAAAGTCTGAAGTTGCAGAAAAAGAGATCACACTGAAAACAGCTATATCATATATGAACGGTTTCACCAGTGTGTTCCTTCAATTAAGCAAAACTTTAAACTACTCTTTGTACCCTAAAAATATTTCCTAGGCTCCAGTATATTTCATTTATCTGTCATTTGATTGTAACAATAGAAATCAGCTAAACCTATTTTCTGGATTTAAAAAAGGAAAGCTTGAACTTATCATATTTTCTTGCCCACCTTTAATTTGACCAAATAGAAGGAAAAATTTTCAAGACAGGAGAAAGGAAGCAAATTATATTGGTTTTTGGCAATTAGTGCCAAATAATGACAATATTAGGGATGGCTCCAAGCATGGTCTATCCTTTAGACTCTAGCAAGTGTACTCCATTCTGTAAGTTTGAAAGAATAATGAACCACCATTTTGAAAATATCAAATCCTTTCCCATGACAGAGACTGAATTTTTCCCTTTATCAGGAAAAAGTTTCAATTGAAAATTACCAGGTGCAAGTACCCAAAAAATATTTCTGCCAAAATGAACAGTCGAAGGACCCTCTTGAATAGCATAAGCATTACCATTTTCCATGGTAAAGATGCTTAAACAAAATTAAACCTTGTTCAATTGGATGATAACCACACATGCTCATCTTCTACTAATTCTCAATATTTTATTCATTGACTCAATGTTTAGGCTTGTTTAAAACAGAATGGCTCATATAACCTTACCATGGACAATGTTATGCCTTCCAAAGCCTGACTTTGAAGAAAAACATTACGAAAATTCATTGGCGTGTCCCCACTGTCAGAATCATAATATAGAACCTATAACACCATGGCAAACAGTTAAAGCTGGAATTAGATGATTGTGCTATTTCCAGTTATAAACCATTTCAAAATGTAATTTAATGTTCCAGATTACCAATATATATGGTTTGCAAGAAAATATCTCAAGAAATGAATGCATAACAATTTACCAAAAAGAGATAGTTCGGAACATTTAACACCTCAAATGATATACAGAACAAAGTAGACGCTCACCATTGCATGTTTTCTTGGACTTTCCTTGCCTTCATCAGGAAAAAGGTGTTCCTCAAGGGTTCTCTGCTTATCCTCAGAGACTTTCCCAACTTCTTTGAGCAGAAACAACCATCTTCTCAGCAACAGCAACCTCTCAGGACCTCTACAAGACACAGCAGCCTCCTCCAGTCTCTTTACAGTTTGTTTAACACTTCTAAAATTTCGATTGCCCTGTAAACACATCAAACTAATAAAATTCATTGCTCGGAGAATTAGAAAGATAAAATGGTACAATTAAAAATAGTACCTCAACTTGAAATTTGAACATCTAATAAAATACAAACGAAAATTAAAACCCCTAATTTGACGAACATAATATCTACAGATTGACCATTGAAAGCAAGCAATACAATAAAATTATAACAAAATATTGTAAATTGCAGTATAAGACAGACAAATTGCTGAAATAAAATTCTAAATGGGTAAGGAAATTATTACAATGCGATCTTGGAAGATTTTAGCCCCTTCGGCGACGGCTTGGCCAGCTTGTTGAACGACGGTGTCGGCATAGTTCTTAACGGCGCGTGTTAGGTTGTTCTTGTTCCCTACCTCCACTGCCTTGTTCACGGCGGATCTCAGCCACGACATTCTTGGATTTTGGAAATCTTCTGAAAAATCTTTTAACTTTCTGTTATATAAAGTCGAAAAATGTTGTAAGAACTGCTATTTTTTGTTATTTTCGTCAGTTAGGATTATTTGTGCAATTTGGTTTTAAGGGGTTTTTTGGAGGTTGAAGAACAGGAAAATAGAAATGGAGTAATAATCTGATAGAGATGGTGTACTTTATTGGTTATAGACCCACCAATTATTACACTAGATTGCAGTGAGTTTTGTTTCATAAATCATAACAATTTATTTTAGATTTGCCTAAGTTCTTCTCTAATTTGACATGTTATGGCTCACTTCATCCATTTTTCATTGGCCAATTAATAAATTTACCCTTGATCTTTACCAATTTTATGAATGGAACCCTTAACTTTGTGAGGTATCATTTAAATAGTCCAATTTTCATTTATTTAATTAAACTTATACCTTATCATGTTGGCAATGTATTGAGTGTAACAATCGCCTACATGTACCTCAAATTCTTGAAGATGTTCTAATATGGCTAATCACAACTATTTTAAGTGTCCAATAACATATTAGGCCAAACTCCTCCATTCTTAAGATCTCATTCTTCTCTTTAAAAGTTTAAAAATTGAAAATCGAAGCAATTAATGTCAATGGCATGTGTTTAGAATGTGAGACTTTATGTTCATTGAGAACCTTCTAAAATGTCATTGTTCCAGTATCTCATCAGTGTTCATATGTCAAACCAAGTTGAAGGTTTCTATGTTATTGGAATTTCAGGGTAAGTTGTTTGATTATTGCACTGCAGGTACAAATAGATGGATGCTACTTGATTTCATATTTAGATAATTCTGTTTTATGGTTGATTAGTTAATGTTAGACTCAATATTTTTTATTTTATTATGTATTGTTAGGAGATAAGATCAGTAATGATCAAATTTGGAATAAATGAATTACATATAATTTTGCAAAATTCATTTGTAATCCAACTTTGTTATGTTTGGAAGACAAACTTTGAAGTTTAAATTGCAAGCGAATTTGATTAGAAATTAATTTACAAATGTATTTTATAAATCTTAATTTATTCATTCCAAAGAAAGAGTCAAAGTTCTAAATATTAGATATTAGAGTTATCATCATCTGTTGTATATATATTTAAATAAGCTGGTCTTATCTTTATTACTTCTATATATACACTGCATTCTCTTTGTTTTGTACAACAATGCAATATACTCTTCTCCATATTCATTATTTATATGTGTATCACGCCTATTATAGCTAACACCAAATTTGTTTCTTCTTCTTCTATTGTTCCGATGCTTTTGAGCCCTTCAGTTCCTTCTTCTCAACCTCATATTTCTTTCGTTATTAAGCTTAATGAAACAGATTATTTAACATTGTGTACTCAATTTGCTCTATTATCATAACCTAACTGGTTATATTGATGGTTTTATTTTACCACCATCAACTGAAATCCCTTCTACTAATGATCACGTCGATAATGGTGCCCAATTTTGCATTTTTACATTGGTTTCAAAAAGTCAAATGTTAGTGTCCTGGATTGTCTCATTTATTACTGAATCAATTTATCCTTATGTTGTTGGTCTTACAACTTCTTCTCAAGTCTGGAATGCATTGGCACATGCCTTTGGTCAATTTTCAAAATGTGTAAGGTACAGCTTCATATTGATCTTCAACAAATTCGTAAAAATGATATGTATGTTTTAAAGTATCTTCATCAAGTCAAGGCAATTACCGATGAATCAGTTGCAACAGGAAACCCCCTTCTAATGCTGAATTTAATGCCATTATTTTTTAAAATATTAGGCTTGTTATCATTCTATAATCACAATATTAACTATTCATCCGAGTCCAATAAATTTTAATGAGTTGCATAGTTAGCTTTGTGCTCATGAAATCTTATTGAAAAGCATGCTTCAACCTTCTTCAAACTCTTATTGGAAATATAGTGAGCACTTGTTCTTGGCTTCTCAATCTAATTCATGACAATCATAGAATAATAAAAATGCTGCTGGTTCTAATTTCTCGCATCAACATAGGCCTCGTAGTCCATGTTAGATTTGCGGTCTACGTAATCATTATGCTAATTGTTGTGGTAGATATTATCAATGTAACCCTTAGCCTTCTCAACCACAAACTAATTATGTTACTCGTGATTCAATCAGCTTGAATTATCTTAGTACGACTCAGTGGATTGCTGACGCAGGTGCTTCTCATCATCTTACACCTAATGTTTTTTCTCTTACAAGTGTAGAAACTTACAAAGGACCTGATCTTCTTCACGTTGAAAATGGTCAAGGTTTGAATATTTCTTATATTAGTAAGTTAACTATTCTTGGAAATTCTAGACCTCTCCATTTAAAAACATTCTTATGTCTTCCGAATATCATCAAATTGCTTTTATCCGTATCTAAATTCAAAACTGTTTCTATGAATTTCATCCTGATTTTTTTTTTTTTTTTTTTTTTTTTTTGTTAAGGACCAAGCCACAAAGAACACACTACTAAGGGGACAGAATTTCAACAATATACTATCTACCTAAGCCTTAAGTTTATGTTTCGGAGAAAGTTACGCCAAATATGTGACATTCTAAATTAGGACATCCACATTTGCAAATTGTTTTGGATTTAGTTAAAAAGTTTAATTTTCCTTGGTTATCAAATTCTAATTTGTCTAATAAATGTTTTAGTTGTTTTCATGACAAATTAGCAAAGCTTCCATTAAAGATGACTAGCAATTTCTCTACTTATCCTTTTCATTTGATACATGCTGATCTTTAGTGTCATTCATATTTTATCTGCTAATTAGTATCATTTATTTGTTTTGTTTGTCATGACTATTCCAAATATAAATGGTACTATCATTTACATGACCAAAATGATGTCTCTTACATATTTCTAATTTTTACAAAAACATACAAAATAAATCTGTTTAGACCGACTAAGGTAGGGAATTTTGGTCACTTTTGAAACACAAGAAATTGTTCATTGTATAACTTGTCTACATACGCATGCTCAAAATGGTATTGTGAAAAGAAAAATTCGTCATGTTATTGACAATAGGTTAACTCTTTTAGCACATTCTAAGTTTCATTTCAATTTTGGCATTATGCCTTTCATAATACTGTAATTCTAGATAATGTTATGCAAACTTTGGTTATAAAAAAATTGTCTTCTTATGAGTGTCTATTTCATACTATTCTTGATTATATGAAGATTTGGGTTTTTTGGTGTGCTGTTTATCCATTGATTCAGTCATATAATTCTCATATGTTTGCCTTTCACACAACCACTTATGTCAATTTTGATCCTGCTCCTAATCATGATGGTTACAATTATTTTTATTTTTTCTTAGACAAATGTATGTTGCTAAGCACATTATAACACCTCATTCTATATTTTTATGTCATAAAACAGACCATTTTTTTTTTATCATACGTCGGGTGACGTTACTACTAATTTTGTTTCCCATACATATACATATAAGTATACATATACATACATACACCAAATCACATATATAGCATGTTATAAGACATATATCATTTCTTTTGATCCTATAAGGATCCATTTGGCCGTTCACAATCTATAAGCATTTATAGGTATATGGGATAGTTTGCATACTTCAACATATAAACATCCTAAAAATTAATTCAAAAGCTATAAGCATATCATTTCTTAATTACATGCCAAAACTACATAATATTAAATTAAACGAAGCAAAAGCATGCTATATGCAACATGTTCACTATGGACGGTGAGAGGAGAGAGACCTAAGATTCCTGCTGACCGACCCAAGTGTAGGATGACAGGACCGACCTGTGCAAAAGCGAGTGAAGCCTTAGTACCTCACTCGGACTGTGTACCTGCACATATGTTGCGATTTTGATGAGTCCCATACTCAGTAAGTGTAAACCATATTATATATCAAAGCAATAATATCAAAATGCATAGAGTTAAACAGAACCTGACATGGGTACTCATTTTCCAGAACTCCACTTATCCAAGTGATCACAGATACTATCATCTGTGTTACCTTACATTTCCGTATCAGACCTTACACGATTATTTACAAGTGCAAACATAGCATATAAAGCAATATAAACAAAGCATGTCAATAAGATCATCTTTATCATATAATCATCTCTATTGTATAAACATCTTTGCTATATGAGCAACTCTGCTATATAAACAACTTAGGCATATAAACAATTCTTCCATATAAACCCCTTAGACAATAATCACATAGAAGCAATAACATTAAGAAGTCAATGCATCAATTTAATACTATCAAACATGTTTTATCATGACAGCATCTCAGATAAATATTCATCTCTGTTATATAACCATCTTTGTTATATAACCATCTCTACTATATAATAACATAGTCATATAAACATTTCTGTCATATAAACGCTTTTATCATATAGACATCTCTGTCAACTATTCATTTCTGTTATATAAC
>CANUEY010392495.1:0-17840 GCA_948099555.1 Croton setiger
TTCTAACTCTCACCCGATGTTCAGAGAGAGTTGTATATATAAAAATATATATATATATATATATATATATATATATATATATATATATATATATATATATATATAGTTTAAAGTTTATGGAATAGTCCAACTCGGTTTATTAAAAAACTGGCTAATCTCCTCTCTTTCTATCTTTTACTCTCTATTTTTTTTTTTCTATTTTGATATTGTGAAAAAGAAAATTAATGATGTGAGAATAATGTTTGACTATTTTTTTAATTTGAATAAGAATTATTTTAATGTGCACTAATTATCTTAATTTATTTTAAATTAAATTTTTTACTACGAAATCTGCCAATATAGACATTTAATTTTTGACCTAAAGGTCAATGATGAGAAAGTCCAAGTTTCATCATTCGGGAGATCTTCGAGTTTATGGACATTCTGGTTGCTTCGCCAAATGGATCATGCATGCTTATTTTGATTTCCAAAGTAGACCCACGTTTAAAAATCAAGTAGATTTTTTTGCAGTCTTGACCTGAGTCGAATCAAACAGAACCGATTCGTTTCGATTAAAAGGACAACCAACCCAAACCCACTCAAACCAAACCTCTTGATTAAGTCCAAGACGTGGAATGGAGAAAAGGACAGAAGGGCTTGAGGCGAAAGAAGATTATTTTCTTGGTGCGTACGAGGAAGGAGGGTAGGCAGAGGAGGAGTTCATTGGGGTTTTGGGGTTTTGGGTTTCGTTTCGAAGAAAGCAGAGAGGATAGCGATTAGGGGAAAAGGTCTGGATGATTTGGTTTTGAGCGAGAGATTGGGATTTGAGGGGAGAGATTTTCGGTTATTGGAAGAGGGAGACTGATTTTCATATTGAGTGAGAGCTTGAACGAAAAACAGAAAAAGTTTTGAGAAAAACCCAAAACTGAGAAGCGATTTGAATTCATAAATTGTTGATTCCTGCTGGCGACTGGAACTGGTCTCTGAAGAACAAGTGGACACGATTTTGGCTTGTATTTGAGGCTCTGAGGGTAATTGGTAAATACTCTTCCCTAATCATAATTCCTTAATTTTGTTCTCATTAGAATTAGAATTGACTGAGATTGTTTGTGCTTTGCATTGTGAAATTGTTTGGAAGATGAACATTCATGGCTGAATCTGTTTGGAAACAAGCTGAACCTGTGGATTTGAGATTCACCTTACATGGGTTCGTTCTGTTTTCTGCGGTTTTCAGCTATGGTTAGTTCCATTTCTGTTTTACTTTAAATTCAACATGTAGTTTTGGTTTTAGGTTTGCAGATTTTGATTTCTCTTTGGCTTGCTATTTCGCAAGTTTGCTTGTTGATTTCACGTCTATGTTCTGCTTTGTCAACTTTGTTTCGGGACTTGCAGTGAGTGATTTGATTAGTACTCAAAATCTGACTTCCAATTGGTTGAACATAGCAGTCTCCACTTGTTTTCTTCAATTTCTGCGTTATAGTTTTTTCAAAACAGTGTCTTGATGGGTTTTATATATTAACTGATTCCATGTTTATTAAAAAAATATATTGCCTTTTGATATTTAAGGTTAGGTTTTGGGTATTAAGATCAAGTCCTGGTTGTGTGGGTATGATTGATTGATTGGTTACTTACTGGTTAAGTTTAGAATGATGTTATTTCTCTGGATTATGTTTTTTTTTTTTTTTTCTCTATATCTCAGCTTGCATTGATCATGAGTCTTGGAGTTATACTTTCATAAATAAATGTCTCTTACCTTAGAAATTTCATAAGAATTAGTATTTGCATTTTAGAATTAGAATTGTATATCATTAATGGAATTTGCTTTTGATATGAGCATTGCGACCTAAATGATGATGGCATGTTAGATTAGAATTGTATTTTAGGATTTAATTACATCTTCGTAAATAAAGTCTTATTTTGCATAAAAAAAATAAGTTAAGGTATTAAATAAAAATATGTCATAGGAATTTCCATGTAATTAGGATTAAGAGGTACTAATTAGTAATTTTACATAAAAAATAGACCTTTAGGTATCTTCTTTAGGTAATTTTCCATGGGCAGCACATTTTATTGAATTTCAGAAAAAAAATGCTGAGGGCGGTTTTGGGTTTTAATTGGTTATTAAAAGGTAGAATATACTTTAATTAATAGGGATCAATTTGTAACTTTTCTCTTAAAGTGAGGAGAAAGATATTTTTACATTATTGCCCTTTAAATTATGTTTGAATGCAATATTTAATTGCTATAAATGAATGGTTTATGAAAACGGCTATAGTTTCCGAATTAGGATTACACGCACATAGTCTTGTTTAAATAACTTGGCTTAATTTAGTGATTAGGAATAACACCTGAAAATCAGTGTGTCACTATTTTGGGAAATCAAATCCAAAATTAAGAACAAGACCCTGAATCAAACCTTGAATTGGAGCCGAGAAATGAGAACGGCAACGAAATTTGGTTCTGATTCTAATTCCAAATTTGAAGGAACCGGCATATCAGTTCTAATTATTATTTATTTGTTACTGCTTTTTGGTATTGGTGATTACTAGAGTTCTTCTGAGATTAAATTTTCAGTCATGTATGTTTTCAACAAGTTATTCATTTTTATTTTGCATGCTAGGTGTTTGATTTTATGCTTAAGTGTTCTATGAACAGAGTTGCTTTTGTAAATTACAACTGAATATAAATAGCCATAAATTAGAACTTGCTTAGTGAAATTTATGATGCCCTGTAGGATTCAAGTTTCAGGGGTTTAGAGATAATGATTTCGTTGTTTAATTTACAGTTGCTATTTCCATGTTACTTTCTCTTTGCATGCAATTAACTTTAATTTCTGATTAATTTTAATTCAATTACCCACTTGCGGTTTTCGATACAGATTAGATTGTAAAAGAATTATACAATTGTAGATTGATACCTTTTTTTTTTTTTAATATCTTTCATTATCCAATATTTTAATTTTCCTTCAATGACATCTCTGTTTTCTTGCTACTGTTATGCAATGCTTTTGCATGCAGTCGAAGTGTTTTGTTGAAAGTCGTCAACAAGAAAATCAAGATTTAACGTTAATTTTCTGATCCTAGGATATCTTTTTTTTTTCCTTATCTCAAGTGAAATTAATTGTGTTTGGTTTGTTTTCTGATTTTATTATTGTACAAACAAGTATTATTTAGTTAAATCTAAGTGTTATTAGTGTAGTAAATATTTTTTTTTGTGCTTTCTGCTTGATTATTTATCTATAAAGCTGATCTGATTTTCTTAATATAATTTTTAACTTTTGCAAAATAAAAGAAGTTTGTTGTTCATTTTCTTAATAGTAATAAGCATTATATAAAATAATTTATGAATAAAAGGGTTATATAATTTTAGTTTGGGAGTTGATTTTCTAGATAATATATTACTAGAATTATTTCCTGTTAATTTTATTTGACTATGGGGATTAGTTTTGCAGTTACCTAGTGATCCAATGGGATTGATGGATATGAAAAGGATTGTAACCATGTTTGAAGAGAGAGAAATTTTTACCAAGAACAGTAGGCAAAGATTTATTAGATGCAAGTGGTTTTGATTATTAAGGGCTTTTATTCTGTACAAATCAATAAATTTTTAAAAAAAGGTTCTAAAATCTCAAAGGAAAAATATTTTCATAAGAGATTTTTTTTTTTTAAAGAAATCTAAGAAACATTATGAGGTTTGAACTTTTCACTGCTTTTCCTATTTTGATTTCTTGGATTTGCTGTTTCTCACATATAAGTTGGAGTATGGGCTATTGTTCTTAGTCGTTGAAATAAGCAAATTTTCAATACATTGCTAAGTTTTATATTGTTTGGAGGCATTGGATCCAGATAAAATCAAATTTTTTGATACAATTGATTAGCATCTTTTTATTTTTTTTATTGTTTTCCAGCATAAAATACTTTTGATGTGAACATAAGAGAGATATTGTGGCTAAAATGATATATGGAATGATGGAGCTCCTCCGGTGCATTTAATATTACATTTTCTCTTTTCTTTTTTTTAAAAAAAAATATTACCTTTTGTCTGTCCCAATCTAAGTTATGAATAAATGGATATAATCATAAGTATTTTACTCTTTACTTTTTGAGATGCAGTTAGATATTTTTTCTCTTATTTTTAGTATATTTAATTTTTGTTTGAATGCAATGAGTTTCTAATGTTTCTGTTCTATTCATTATCTTTATTCTATCATTTTATGGCATTTCTTTCTCTTTTAATTTTATTTTCTAATGCATTGAGTTTCTAATGTCTCTAATTATAACCTGCAGCATCACACGATCTAAACATCTTTTTTTTTTTTTGAAAATCAAAGTCAGCTTCTACGAAATCAACCAAATACCTCAATTGATATTGACAAAATGTCATCGGAGATCGAGGTGGTCGAGGAGGCGGCACAATTTGTGAATGGTGAATTGACATCGTCTCCTAATGGAGCCAATGGAATTGTTAATGGTGGCGAAGATAGCTTGAGGAATGATGTTTATACTGCTGCTGCCTATGGGGATTTGGAGAAGCTTCAGAGATTGGTGGAGAGTGAAGGTTGCTCTGTCTCTGATCCTGATGGCCTTGGATACTATGCTTTACAGTGGGCTGCTTTGAATAATCGAACTGCCGCTGCTCAGTATATTATCGAGGTTTCTCTATGTTCCCCTGCTCGTGAATTATTGTGTTTGGCTTCTTCAATTTACCTCTTTTATTTGTATGCTGTCCTAGTAGATATTTGGGGTAATGAGATGGCTTCCATGTGTTGGATAGTATGTGACTGAGGGTTCTCTCTCCTCTGCACTTGATTTCTATTATTGATTGGTTTATCTTGTCGGGGCCACTTTGTATTTTACACTTTTATTTGACGACTTGTTGAATTCAATTATTGGTATTCCTGAATTATGTTTGGCAATTTGATGTATTTTCAGTTGGTTTCTTGGTGTGAGATTGAAGTTGTTTAGTGAGTTCAGCTTGATTGAATTTGAGAAGTAATATTATGTGCATGATTTTATGAATGCTCTGTGGTGAAGATTGAATAATTAAAGTGCAAAAAGGAATGCTTCTTAGAAAGGCAACTCAATTCACTCTCATCTTAATCTGTGTCCACCAGGTGAATAATAGTTGTTGGCTAGGGCTTTAAGGGGTTGTTTGTTTTGGTGATTATATGATATTTTACCAAATTAAGCCTTTTCAATTCATATGAATCCTAGTATGTGTTAATGGATTTTTCATTGGTTATACCTGATTGCCAGCATGGAGGAGATGTAAATGCAGTAGATCATACAGGGCAGACAGCGTTGCACTGGAGTGCGGTTCGGGGTGCAATCCAAGTTGCCGAACTTTTACTCCAGGAGGGTGCTCGGGTATCTGCTGCTGATGTGTATGGATATCAGGCCAGTTCTAGTTTCTTTATCTTATAAATATAATTTGTTCAATGGAGTTTTAGGATGATTTTCTTGATGATGTTGCTTGGTTAAATGCATTATAATCTACATTTGATGTTTGTAAAATGGACCAACTAATTCACTCTGATCATCATCAATTTTTTTTTACCATCTAGTTTTTTAGGGGATTACATCCATAAGAGTTCTTGTACTTTTAACTTCTTTGAATGGTGATTTATGAAAACATGGTACGTAATCAATGTATAGTTGCTATTTATCCCAAATTTTATTATCATCCTAAGTTTGCATCTTTACATTTGGTTGTCTACTAACTCCATAATGTCTTCTCAACATTAAATTAGAGAAGTTAGGACATAAACTAACAGCCAACACGTTAAGCATGTCCATTTCAAAAACAAAACAAAATGAACATCAATCTAGATGAAAATTAGGCAAGGGATTCTGTATTTTTTGTAGAATTGATTTAATTTGCTTTAAAAAATTACACGATTGAATTATTTTAATTAGGATTTGTCATTATGTATGAATTATTTGCTAACAAAATTTTGAAATCTTTTTCACATAATTGCAGGCAACACATGTTGCAGCTCAATATGGTCAGACCGCTTTCCTCTATCACATTGTCTCAAAATGGAATGCTGACCCTGATGTTCCTGATAATGATGGAAGAAGCCCTTTGCATTGGTAAATGACAATTTTTATTGCTTTCTTACCCTATGTGGAATGGATTATAATAAAATTCAAGTGCTGTTTGGTATGGATTTTCCTGAAATTCCTACACTGTTTTGTTCGATCACTATCATGAATGGTTTGAGAAATGTCATTTGTTTTTCTGAGGGAAGAGAGATTTGATTTATTAATTTAGATAATGTTGTGTTTTGGTACTTTAGGTTTACTTTTTTTTTTTGTTTAACCCTCAAGACTCATAAATTTCATGTTCCTTTGTATTTTAAATTTATCATTGAGATGATGATATGTTGAGTTTACTTGGTCTTCTACGAATTCCATTATTTCCTTCTAATTCTTTTTGTCAATTTTGCATGTACTTTAGAGAATTTACTTTATAATTTGTTGTCTTGTTATTTGAATTGGATTTATTGGTAGCTATATCGTTTACCATGTACCCTGGGCAGTAAAATTGCATGATATTACCTCAGTGGACGTAGATTTGAATTCCACTTGCACTCCGAATGCAAACAGTGAAAACTGTTACCCCATATTTATGCTGTTGAAAAAGAAAAGAGATATGTATGCCACATGGATATATCTAACTGTGAGTCTGTGATGGTTCCTAAAACCCATTTAGTTTGGTGGATAATTTCTACTCTGTCTCAAATGATAAGATTATTAGGTTAATGCCACACTAAAGTTTAAACTGTAAGAAGGATGTTTGAGGTTGTATAGCATGTCTCACATCGACTCATTTGCTTTGGTTTATGGGTGCAATACCTTAATGGTAACCTGTAGGGTTCTAAAAAGGGAAGAGGAAGACCTAGAACTACATGGAGGAAATTGTATCAAAAGATTTACTACTTAATATTAGTGTAAACTTGGTAATTAACAGTGTGGTATGGAAACAAAGATTCCATATTGTTGATCAAGACTTTAAAGTCTTTGGGGGGAGGGGGTAAAGTAAACATTTTTAAAGTTAATGGCTGAAATGTTAAAATAATTTTTTTCACACTAAAAAAAAAAAATTGACTTTGGTGCCATGCTGTGCGAGAGTTCCCAAATTTTTAATTGTCATGTGCTTTGGTTTATTGGAGCAATACATTAATGGTGACCTGGAGGGTTTAAAAAGGGAAGATGGAGACGAAGACCTAGAACTATATGAGGAAGTTGTATCAAATGATTTACTACTTATTATTACTGTGCAGAGTAGAATGGAAACAAATAATTCATATAGTTGAACCCGTCAATTAGGATCATGTTTGTCATTGTATTTTTCTCTGTCTTGGTTAATTTGCAACAAGTGAGAAAGGTTTGAGCAAGGCTTTAAAGTTTGTTTGGGGGAGGGTTGTTGGGTAAAGGAAACATTTGGAAGTTAGTGGCCCAAATGTTAAAATAATATTGTTCCCCAATATTTGAATCTAAATAAAAATAATAATAATTTTGGTGGCCCAAGCTTCCAGTTTCCCTGCTGTGCGAGAGTTCCCAAAATTTTTAATTATATCATCTTTTCGAACAAATACTCCTGTAGATAAAAAGTCTCTCACTTCACTTTTCTCCCTCCTTTAAGAAAGTCATTTAATACCCTTTGATAGTGTAAAATATTTGATAATTTGGCTGTAATACTTGCATTTTTGTTCACATTAATAATTCATCATTGATTATAAGGATAAAATTTGAAAATTCACTTATTATTATTAGAATTACAAATTAGACTCTCTTTTTGAATGTAGTATTTTCAAAATGAGACGCTCATTGTGGGCAGAGGGAGTATTTATTTTGTATTATGTATTTGGATCAGTGAGTTGGGTTTTTTGCTTGGCATATTAAATGTTAAACCAGTTACATTTTCTTTCTTGTTCATTATATTGAATGGTTCCTGAGCCAAATAATTTTTCAAGCATTCAGTAATTGTTATGATGGTTTCTTTCTTAATTTATTTCATTCATTTGTATATTTTTTGGAGACTTTTAGGGCTGCTTATAAAGGTTTTGCTGATTGTATACGCCTTCTATTGTTTCTGGATGCATATAGGGGACGACAGGATAAAGAGGGTACACACCCATATTTTATTCCTCAATTATGATTTTGTCGGGGTTTATTTATTTATTTGATGAATCTATGATTTCTTGACTTTTCTTATGTCTGTATGTTAGGCTGCACTCCTCTCCATTGGGCTGCTATTAGGGGTAACTTGGAGGCATGCACAGTACTAGTACAGGCTGGCAAGAAAGAAGACTTAATAGTTACTGATAATACAGGCCTTACACCAGCGCAGCTTGCTTCTGACAAGAATCACAGACAAGTTGCTTTTTTCCTTGTAGGTGCTCCATAACCAAAGTACTTTTAAATTGGTTCGTAGAATTGCTCATGGATATATAATTTCCTGTTTCTATTGATATCTTTGTCTCCCAGATTTAGACATATAGTATAACTATTGACTTTATATTGTTAATATGATGAATACATCATGTATTTATTAGGAATACTGTGGAATTTTATATGGGAAGAATGTTTGTTGGATTTTTCTTCTTGGCTGTCTTTTGTTGCTTGCGCAAGAGTGGATACATGTCCAGTAACAAAATTTGGTTGCTCTTCCTGTTAATTTGAAGTACCAAAATATTGTATTAATGTTGTCAATGTATCCTCATAACAACATTAATACTCTAGAGAAAAGTGAACCCCCTTGGATCTCCCTACTCTTGTTTTCTTAATGGGAACATAGCTGCAGTGTGTACATTGAAGCATGGGTGACTTGCATTTGTACCTTTGTGTGAGAGATGCAGTGTTTGGAATAGCTTACTGTTCTGTGTACATTGATGCGGCAGTATTTCCATTTGATTCTTCCATTTATCTCTAAAGATGTTTGTTCCATTATCTCTAAAGAAATTGGAATATTCCTCTAAGAATCGCTAAAGTTTGAACTCCAATTTTCTATGTTTAATATGGTGATGCAGGGGAATGCTCGGAGGTTGCTTGACAAGCGTTGTGACGGCAATAGTCGCCTGGGACGTCTCTCAAAGTTGGGACTTGCTCCTGTACTTTGGTCTGTTATATTGTTACTTTTGGTGACCTATATGCATTCTGTCATTATGGGTACTAGCTCTCTCTTTTTACTAGAGTTAATGAATCACGAAGATTTAATTTACTTATTTTAAATAATTTTAATTACGATGCTGCAGATCCAAATCTACCAAGGTTGACCGCTGGTTTTGGCCTTCTTGCCTGGTTGGGTGTTTTTCTTGCAACTTTGGGGCTAGTTTTGTTTTATAGGTGTAGCAGGTACGCTATATATGTAACATTTTTCAGTGATTGAGCTGTTGAAATTATATGTGCCGGCATTATCAGGTCTTAATGATTTGTTTACTTATTGATTGTTTTTGGGCTTTCACTTCCCCTTCTGGTATGGAAAATGGTACAGCAAATTTGAGTTGACAGTCTTTTCTCATTTATATTTCCTTGCAGGAAGGATCCCGGTTACATTAGAATGAATGTGCATGATCCCGAAAACATGAAAGATGATGTGAGTTTCACTCTTCTTACACCTAGCATATTTTGTAGTCTACTCATTATGTCCCGCATTGAACCCAGCTTCCCCCAAAGGAAAAAAAAAAAAGGAAAAAGGGTATTTGCAGTTTGATACGTACCACAAAGATTAACTTACCCTTGAAAACCAGCTTGCAAGGTGAGGGTGACTGGGGACTTATTAAGCTCTTGCCAAGGTTGTGCATTGCAATGTGGGATTGTAACACAGTTTTTTTATTTTTTTTATTTTTTATATCATACCATCCGTAGAAAGTCTTGCTTACTTTTGCATTCACAGTTTTTTATTTGTTATCATGCAGGTCTTTTCATTTATACTGAACTTAAAGCAAAGAAGGCATTTTCCATTTTTGTAATTTCTTATGCATGTTTATATTTAATTCCAGGAACCATTTTTGAAGATTGAAATAAATAATCCTGCTTTGCTTGCTGGAAATTGGTCTCAACTCTGTGCAACATGCAAGGTACTTCAATGATCTGACCCTGGCAGCTTATTCAAAATGAGTATTCTTACCCACTGTTTTTGCTTTTTCCATGGTAATTTCAGTTTTTGCTTATTTTTATGTTGCAAACCAGATTGTTAGACCTCTTCGTGCAAAGCATTGTTCCACTTGCGATCGATGTGTTGAGCAATTTGATCATCATTGCCCCTGGGTATCTAATTGTATTGGGAAGGTATGTATATCATTGAACAAACATTTTTCACTCTATGTTCTATTGATCAGATGTACTCTATCGAGCTTTCTAAAAGAAAGAGATACAGTATGACAAAATAGTATGATAAATTTTCATCATGAAATTAATCTGCAATATCTTTTCATTTGGTAATTTATGGCTATGAGGTATATGTATAATTCTGGATGGTTCATGGATTTTTTGCAAAACTATATAAATTTGGAGTTCCCTGGTAGGACTACGTTTTACCATTTCACTCTTCACACTTGGAAGTGACATTGTTACCTTGTTGACCATAATTGATTGGCTGCTTTTGATGCAGAAAAACAAGTGGGATTTCTTTATGTTTCTTGTTTTGGAAGTTTCAGCAATGTTGCTTACTGGTGGTGTGGCTCTTACAAGTATGAGACTAAATGGTTTCTTGAATTCAAGCTATCTTTGAATTTTTTTTTTTAAATTTTAAAGTCATTTTGTTGTTTTGGGAGTTTTGTATTGACTGATGGGAAATTATTTGCTGGATGTAGGAGTTCTGACCAATCCAACAGCTCCTTCTTCCTTTGGAGCATGGATAAAGCATGCTGGGACTCAACATACTGGTGCTATTTCATTTCTGATGGTGGATTTCTTCCTGTTCTTTGGTGTGGCAGTATTAACCATTGTCCAAGCTTCTCAGGTTAAGTCTTGCATCCTTATGTACTTTATTCATTGGTGTGTCTAAAAGTAGCATTTTTCTTGTACCAAAAATTGGACTAGTAAAATCCATCTGCATGAGGCATATAAATAACTGGATTTTCTCTGTTCTAGTTGTCGGATAGTTTTGGTGTTTTTGCTTCACCTACTGAATCTTTTCTTGTCATGGGACAGATATCACGCAATATAACTACAAATGAAATGGCAAATGCAATGCGTTACAGCTATCTCAGAGGCCCAGGTGGACGCTTCAGAAATCCATATGATCATGGTGTCAAAAAGAATTGCTCAGATTTCTTGATCAATGGCTATAACGAAGATGTGGAATATGGTGAAGATTCAGAAGGGATTGGAATGATGCATATAGTAAGGAATTCAAGTGCTCAAAATGGAGACGCACGCTCTCACATGAATGGCAATGGCCATGTTGCCATAAATGTGAATTCAGAGTCAAAAGTACATCATCAAGGTCATCTCCATTCTTCACACTGCAGCCATAATAACAACGGAAAGTCGAAAACAGATGGAATTCCATTGGGTTTGGGACTCGGTCTTGGACGGAACAGTGCTCGTACTGTCACAGCTTCATGATATTTGTTGTTGATACAATGTGAGATTGATGTGTTTTGTTTTGTATCATATGATCCTATTAGTTTTATGTAATTTAATTGATTGTTGCTTCTTTTTGCCCCTACTAAATGGCAATCTGATTCTTGTACAAATTTTACACTTTCTTTTACAATGGGGTGGCATTTTTTTTCTCATTGGGATATTAGGTATTGTTCGGAAAAGCGAGGAAGGAAAATTAGAATGTAAAATGTTTCTATTCGTTTTTCTTCTCATTGTTTGATTTGAGGGGAAAATAAGAAAGAAAAAATTGTTCTTTTTTTCAATTTTTTCTCTCATTTTTCTTTCAAATTGGGAGGAAAGTTGGATCAAGGAAAATAAGTGTTACTTTTCTTTCATTACTTTCCATCCAAACCAAACAAAAAATCTTGTGTTCTAAGTTTCCACCCAAATTTTCCTTTTCATTTTCCTTTTCGAACAAGCTATCAGTCTTTTTCTCATCCTAGCAAAGAAGTCAATAAATGGTTCAATCATTTTACACTTTTAAATGCTTGGCTTGAATACCTATAAATTCTGAAGAGTATTATTTTCTCTTCATCAACTCAATTGCATATTTTTGGTTGAGCAGTGAAGGACAAGAGAGATGATGGTGGCTTTGATTTTAATGCCACAGCAACTCAACTTGGCATTAGAAAGTTAAGAAAAGAAGAATATTTAATATTACAACGATAAGTATGTTATCATATCATTCAATTTCTTACTCAGTAGTAATATAAGACTTCCTCTGTATAGATTAAATAGAAAATTTGCCATTTTGTGAAAATTTTGAGAATTGAATAAGAGAAAATACCATTGTTATCCTTGACTACAATAGGTATTTACAAAGCCAAAATAATCTAAACACGTCTTAAAATCTCAATTTCTATAATCTGTCTTCTTCCTCTTTTAACTATACAGACCAAAAAAAAAAAAAAAAAAAACCTTCATATCTCTTAATCCTTTGTTAATCGATTCATCTCTCTTTAAATCCAATTCTTATTCTTTTTCAATCCAATCTTTCGTTAATCCACAAAATATTCTTCCTTTTCATAGCCTCCACTTTCTCTTAATCATGACCCAAAAAAAAGTCATTGAAGAACAAAAAAAAAAAAAGATCTAAGGTTATCGAAGAGCTAGAAAAAGTTGAAAGTGCCAAAGAAAATGAAGAAGATTCAATAGAAGAAGAATGAAGTGAAAAAGCAGATCAGAAGAACAAGGAGAAACCGAAAGTGAAGAAGAAAAGACTAACATATTTCGCAAAAAATGTACGTAGTTTGTCTTGCCAAACATAATTTATATTACATTCAGGTTTTTTAAAAATCTCACATATTTCTTTTTATTCACAATTTTTCAAAAAATTCACAATTTCTCAAAAAATTACAAACATATTTCGCAAAAAAATACGTAATTTATCATGCAACATATAATTTGGTGTTGCATTCTAGTTCCTTAAAAAATATCCACATAATTTTTTTCTCAATTCGTCCAAATATTGCGAATATATTTTTGGTAAAGTGATTGCATTTTGTCAACATAAATTTATTTTCATTTTATAAATAAATTGCCGTGCATAGATTCTATAAAGTAAATGCCCACATAATACAAAAAACACATTTTCCCTAAACTAAATATTAGGTTAATTCACAAAAGCATTAGCTGGAACTTTAAATTGGTAAAAAAACATTAGTGAGAACAGATTTTAGGATTTCCAATTATACTGACATTGGCTACTTGAAAATTTAACTTAGAGCTAATTCAGTTATTTTAATTCAAAATAACAACTTCTTTGAAATTTATGCAAAATTTACTTTTTCTAAAAAAAAAAAAGAGAGTATTTTTTTAACAAACTATAATATAATCATCCCTGTAATGGATACTAATTTTTTATTTTCACCGCTTCTCAACTAATTGAGATCTTTGTGGAATTCTTATTTTAAGGGAAAAAATATTTGAGATTATAATTGAGAAAAATCTATGGTTTGGGTGCTTTCCTCAAAGGTGTCCAAATTCAAACGATGGACAGAAAAAAAGGGGCTAATTAAATGTGGACAGATCTAATGTGTGTTTGTATATTAAGTATCTGAACTTTTAATTGAAAATTAAGAGTTGGGATACTTAATGTGCGTAATTAAGAATTCAGATAACAGGTATCTGAATTGGTTGAGAAATGAAGTTCACATGCTTAATTTAAGAAAAAGGACACATGTCAGAACCACATAAATTTGGATAACAAGTATTCGAAACTTAACTTTTTTGAAAATAGTAAATGAACTACTAACACGTATACAAGTACTGACAAAATGTATAGAAAATTGGTTCTCAAACTAATTATGCGAACTTCATGCCAATAAAAACCACAAACAAATCCAGAATAACCACACAGTTATAAAAAATTCTATAGTTTTATAAGAGAGTTTGTATTTCCATACTGTTGAAAAATACTGTTTCTAGATTTCGTTATAGTTGTTCAAAGTGGCATACACTACTCCATTTCCGTTAAATAAATTGTAGAGCAGTGCATTTTCACTTGTGGATGGCGTAGTTGGTCTGAATTACAGTCGTGTTGATGCAATAATAAACATCATTGCTCAGTTGTCTTTCAATCAGCTTATTGATAGGGTATGTAGAGTTTGTTGGGTGGATAAGAACGTGTTGTGTCTACATTTTACTATGGTGTGTATAGAATACAATGGCGCGATGTGGTATATTATTATCTAGGACGATGAGATTGTTCCGTTCTTATACTTATATGCATTCAACTGGCCGAAATTGTATGTAACAGTGAAACAAATTTCTGATGTTCAACTTGCTACTGTTTCTGAACCGTTTGTCATAGAGGAAACAAGCGGCGGTGCACATGAGAGTATCGACACTAAATATATGGAACATGCAAATGAGGATGTTAATTTAGTGGTTTATAGTTTGGTTGAATGGAAAAATCAGGAGATTGAAGAATAGGAGGAGGAGGAGATGTCTGCGTGGAGTGGTTCTAGTAGTGATGAAGAGTACGTACCATTGGACGATGATACTGATAGTGAAACCGTGTACCTCTAACATCGGGGCATTTTGTTTATGGTGATATAGGCGAGAAAGACCAGGAAGAGGTAAATGCAGATGGGCTTTAAATGTGGGACAGAAATATAAAAAGTATTGACGTTGGAATATATTTGAAAAGCAAGCAGGCTATGCAAGATGCCGTGGTTGCGTGGTTAGAAAAAAGAGGCATGATGTACGAGATAGTTAAGAGCAAAAAGAAAACGTAGGCAGTGGAATGTGTAACTCGCGGTCTTAAGTATCCTCGAAAATAACTGTATGGGGCAATTTGCATGTGGAGTATAAGAGCATCTAAATAGTTATGTTTAGGGATGTGGAGAATGGTTAAATGGGTGAAGGAGCACAATTGTTTGGGCACAAACATAGGAAATGAGGACAAAAACGTGACCTTTAAGGATATTGCCGTGCTTATTACGCCCTATATTATGAAGGAATCAAGCTATAAGGTGAAACACATTAAGACAAGCTCACAATCGGTTTTAGGTAATTTAATTGTAATGAATTTATTGAATTTACTGGTTCCAAGTAATGGTCAGTTAGAAGAAAGCATGGTACAACAAAATGAAAGCGATTGAGGCAATGTATGGTGCATGGGAAACCAATTTCAGGAACTGTCCAGATATATGGCCGCAGTGCAAGCAGTGAACCTAGGCACAACGATACAATTCAAGTTCCAAAAAGGTACTGAAAATTGTTATAGACACATCTTGAAATATGTTTTTTGGGAATTTAGGCCCTCTGTATAAGCATTCCAAGCGTTTCGTCCGGTTGTATGCATCAATGCAGCCCATCTTCGCGGGTCGTTTAATGTTAATCTGATCGCAGCAGTGGTGAAAACATCAAACAACAATATTCTTGAAATAGTTCCTCAAATACCTGAAATTGAATGTTCTTGGCGATCGTTGCACCTACGTTATCTCTGTTCGCTATCAGGTTATCATTTTCGTTGTGGAGAATATATTTGAGAAATATCCGGGAATGAGAGTCCACAGATTTTTCCTAGAACACGTGAAGGCTAACATGTGACACAATTCAAAAAGGAGGTTCTGAAGAAATTGTCTCAGAAAATTGATACTGAGTTGGAGGAGGGAAAATATGCAACTGCATGGCAGAAGGTGGCATAGAAAAGTGAGGGAGCCTATTTCTATTTGCAAGACATCGATTCAGACAAATGGAATTTTTTCATTGACGACTACCTGTGGACATCACCATTTCCAAGGGATCAGATCACATGTGACTCGAGTGCTTCAATAACAATTTAATATGACTTCTGTTGCAAGAACTAGAATGCAATTCACACAAGAGCAATACTAAAGGCTGATTGATCTTGCAGAATCCAACATAGCAACTACTCAATCCAAAGCTGTGTCCACTAATCCACATGTAGTTAATAATATATTAGCTACTCATCTCAATAGATCTGTAGCTAATACAAAAGCATAAACTGAGACAACAGGTAATTCTTATTTATCTGGATCTTAGACTCAGGAGCAACTAATTATGTTGCCTCAAAATATGATCTGTTTACTATTTACAAGAAGATTAAGCTTGTTACAGTCAAACTGCCTAATGGAACCACTGTAGAAACACGTTATTTAGGCAGCATTATGTTCTCAAATGATTTTACTTAACTGATGTGTTATACATTCCAAATTTCTCTTTCAATCTCATATCAGTTGTTAGTTTGATAAATCAGTTGAATTACACATTATTTTTAATAAATGATACTTGTCTAATCCAGAAGACGAACTCTTGGAAGAAGATTGGTTCAACTAGAGTCATTGGACGCTTGTATGTTTATTAACATCATAAGCTTGATTCACTTACAAAGAAAGTTATGACAATCTCTACAGTTTAGTTCAGTAATGACTAAGAAGCAGTTTGTAGAAGATGATATTTGGCATTACAGATTAGGCCATTTATCTACTTATAGACTTTATACATTGCATAAAATAGTTCCTGATATTAAGTGTAATAAGGCACCTAAGCCATGTGATGTTTGTCATTTTGCTAAACAAAAAAAGCTTATGTTTCCTCTCAGTAACTCTTTTTCAGAAATGCCTTTTGAACTAGTTCATATGGAAATTTGGAGTCCAATTGCTCAAGTTTCTATTGGTGGTCATAAATATTTTTTGACTGTTGTGGATGACTTCACTAGGCATGTGTGGTTGTTTCCAGTCAAAATTAAAACAAAAATCAGTATGCTTGTGCAATCATTTGTTATTTTTGTTCATAATCAGTTTCAAGTTACAATTAAGAAGGTGAGAACAGATAATAGCTAGGAGTTTAAACTGACTGGTTTCTATGCCAGTCATGGAATAGAACATCAAACTTCCTGCCCAGAAACTCATGAGCAAAATTCAATTGGTGAAAGGAAGCACTAGCATATCTTGAATGTACCTAGAGCTTTATTGTATCAATATGATCTTCCTAAAGATTTCTGGCATTATGCTGTTGGTAGGTGTCGAATCCACCAAAATTAATTATCTTACTACCAAGATAATTTGAAGCAAAAGGTGAGTAAGGTCGAAATCCACAGAGACTAGAGATTAAAAATATTATTTTACTAACCAGAAGAATTTAACAAAAATAAGTGGAAGGAATGAGTTTGAAAATGTTGAATTTTAGAGAATGCAACAAAATAATAAAAAAAAATTTAGTTTGAGAAATATTTCCAACGAAAGGTCATTCTTGTACAAGTTCTTCATGTTGATCATTGAAATAAAATAGACTCATTAACAATCAATAAATTGGTTATAGTTGCCGAAAAACTTCTGGCAACTTAATCTTTCCGTAGTAGCGAAATAAACAAGACAACGCGCTATGATTAATTCCTTACTAAAAATTAACTCTAACACGCGTCAAGAATTTAAATCTTTTGGTAGCATTAAAAATGAGAAAGACCCAATTCTACTAATAGACAACACGCGTAGTCTATTCAAGTAGATTGTTTATCCCATTAATATAACTTGAAAATCTGGTTCTAATCAAATTATATTAATTGCTACAAACATTTTAATTAAACGATTACAGATTTGATTAAACTAATTAGCATTTTATAATTCTAATTTGACTAAACAGTTGATCAGACTATCTAATCAATTAGAACACATCATTCATTTCAAGAGATAAACAAATATTGAAAAATTAAATGAATAAGAAGAAAACAATTCTCACAACACTTGCGTAGAACTAGCACTTGATTAAACCTTAAGT
>CANUEY010392886.1:0-14785 GCA_948099555.1 Croton setiger
ATTAAACCAAAACGGCTTTTATCGCCTAAACCTGTTTTCGAACCGAAAACCGAACCGAACTTTTGAAATGAATCAAAACCTTGCAAGAAAACCCTTTTGATCAAAAAAGGAAAACCGACCGTCGGCGGGGCACCGTCTACACATATACCTTTACTATTTGGTCAGAAGGCGTCAATTCAGAAACCTCAAAACCTAAACAACTAGCTACTCTCAAAAGGCATACATTCAGAGCTGACCCATTATCAATAAGTACAATGGTACAGTTTTATCCCTAGTTTGGACTGTGATGTATAGGGTTTCATTATGGTTACCCTTATTTTCTAGGAGATCTTCATCTGAAAACCCGGTGTTTTGTGTTTTAGAAGCTTGGGTTAAAGTAGCCACGAGTGTTTCTGGACTTACTTCAACTGATGTCTGGAGTTGACTTAGCGCCTTGCAAAGAGCTTGGCGGTGAGGAAAAAATGAGGCTAAAAGTTCCCATATGGATAATCTTGCTTGGGTTTTCTTTAATTGTGTTAGGACAGGGTCCTTTTTTGGTTCAGGGGTTCCTCCCCTTGGTTGGTTCGGGACTTTATCCAAGATAATGGGTTCATATTGCCTTCCACTATGGGTTATGGCATCCACTTCTTCGGACAGGTCATTCAGATCCAAGACACAAATGTGGTTCATTTCCGGGAAAAGCTTGAAATGGATCAAACAATTCCTCTTGGGAGGTAATGGCATTCACCCCATGGTTGGATAAAGGATTGGTGTTAATATTTCGTTTGGTTTTAGGTATAATTGACCCATTATCAACCAGATCTTGGATCCGCCTTTTAAGGGTCCAGCAAGCTTTGATTTTGTGCCCATTTCCTCGGTGGAATTCACAATATTCATTGGTTTTGTAGTTTAAGGGTAATGGATTAGGTGGTGGCCTTGCCTCCAATAGTTTAAGGTATCCAGCCTTTACTGCTTTTGGGAAAACTAAAGTGATTGGCATTTCAAGATTGGTATAGTTTTTTCTGGGTTTGTTATTGCTTAGGTTTAAAGGGTTGGTTGGAGTGATACTGGCCACTTCATTTATTTTGCTTGGCGCAGTAGGATTTGGTTTCTTATATCTGATTGAGTCATCTTTGAGTTGACCCAATTGGATAAGGTCTTCCACTTTAGTGGCAGTAGCTATAAGTGATTAGAAGGTAAGTAAGTATTGAGTTTGAAGTTGGGACTAGTAAATGGGAAGAAGATTTTTTTATGATAATGTCGACTTGTTCTTGTTCAAAAGGTCGGTTGATCATTTGGGCGGCTTTTGCCCTCCATCTTGTAAGGAACGAAGAGAAGGGTTCATTGTTCTTTTGTTTGGTGGTTTCAAGTTCCCTTCGGGTCACATCACCTCAATGTTATAGCTATACTGGGTATTAAAGGCATTGCAAATGTTCTCCAAAGTTTTTATCTTAGATCGATCCAGGGTTACAAACCATCTTAGGGCAGCACCAGTAAGGGATTGTTGGAATAGTTGAGCTAGGAGCTCGGTACTTAAGCCAAAAGGGTTCAAGGCTCCCACATACATTTTCAGGTGGGTTTTAGGGCAGGAAGTCCCATCAAACTTGTCCATATTGGGTATCTTAAATTTAGTGGGTAGTCGGGCATCAGGAAACAAAGACAATGAGTCCACATCCACAAGTTCCTTATGGGTTTTCAAGGCAGTGATGGATCTTTCCAGAGCCTTGAGTTTTTCCTTCATCTTTTGAGACTCGGATTCAAGGGTTTTAGAGGGTTGGTCCTCCAAATTAATGACAGGGGTAGTAGGGGTAGGTTCTTTTCCGGAAGTTGAGGCTCCTTTTGCCCCAATTCCCAATTCAGATAACAAGGCAGCTTTCTGAATGGCTAGGGCTTCAATGATCCTAGCTTCCGTTCTAACTTTTATTTGGGCATTGATCTCATCGGCTTGTTCCTTTAACAGGGCTCTGATGTCATCCAAAGAGGCCATTGGAAAAGGGGTAGGACTTACTGGTATCTCGGGAATAGGTGTTGGCACTTGTGGGGTAAGTACCTGTATGGATAGAGGACAAAAGGATTAGGTCTCTCTTTGTGTAGGGTGTGGTAAAGGTATAAGGTATAAGGTAAAGGTAAGGTAGACTCTTTGTCCAAGTACATTAATCTTAGGTGATTCATTCCCTTCCTTACTCTTTCCATTCCTTTCTTTTTTTTTTTAATTTTATCACTCTTGGTTTTACCACTCTTTTTTTTTTATTCCCCCCTATTTATAGGTGGTATGTATGTGTGGTAAGAATGCATGAATGCAAACATCTATCATGCCATAATTCATTTTAATGTCATGGGATGAATGCAAAGGTCTTATCAAGGGTATCCTAAAGGGAAGGTTCTAATTTGGAAGAGAAAACTGAGTGGCTAATAGGGACCATTGTGCGCCTAAAGTAAGGATATACCTCACCACATGTGAAAAAGAGAGTTTCACGTGGTTCCGACAGTACGCTTACTTTTGGGCCACCTCGAAAAAGATTAGAAGTGGTTTTCGACACCAAGGTGGGACACTTTCGCTGTCAGTTGGCATCATCAAGGAGATGTGTCAATCAAGCGCTACTCGTTATCCCGAGTCATAAGAAGTTTTATAGAGAGAGAAGAAATTCATTTGAAATTCATTTTTTATGATTTTGAAAAACTCATCATTATCATCATTATCAATTTTTAAAAACTATGTACATCAAATGCAAATGCAATTTATTTTTCTATTTTTATAAGTCCAAAGCTTCTTTAGGAAGGAGTCTTATTTCCTGCAAAAAGATGTTAGAAAAGAAATATACAATGATATGAATGCAATGGTAACCCACACTTAACTTTAGTTAAGTCTTCCCCAGCAGAGTCGCCAGATTGTGAACCCTTACCGGAGGTCGCTGCCCTTTTCGAGCCGCCGGGCCGATCCGCGAGGGAAGTCGGTTGACCGGAGATGTTCACTCAGGGTGAAATGATGTGTGTATGCGTGTAATCATGCTATGAGTGTGTGAAAGGTGAATTTAGGCGTAGGAGCCAAAAAGGGAGTTTATCAACATCCGTGGTCGAAATGTAGGCCTAGTGGCCGAAAAAGGGGTTTATCGACTTCCGTCGTTGAAAATGGAGTTTATTGACGTCCGTGGTCAAAAATGGAGTTTATCGACGTCCGTGGTTGAAAAGTGTGAAATTTAGACCTAATGGCTGAAAAAGGAGTTTTATGACTTCCGTGGTCAAAATTGTGTTTTAATTGGTGTAGAGACTGAAAAAGGAGTTTTATGACTTCCGAGGTAAAAAATGTGATTTTGTTGGTATAGTGACCGAAAAAGGAGTTTTATGACTTCCGAGGTTAAAAATGTGATTTTGTTGGTCTAATGACCGAAAAAGGAGTTTTATGACTTCCGAGGTCAAAAATGTGATTTTGTTGAATTTCCGCTGGGGAATATTGATTTTTAGGCCTTTTGGCCAAAAGTGTGCTTTTGTGTGTTTCCGCTGGGGAAAAAGGAGTTTGTTAGTCCTTGGGGCCAAAATGTGATTTTTGGTGTGGCACAGCGGCCAAAAATGTGTTTGTTTTAGGCATTATAGCCGAAAAGTGATTTTAGCGGCGCTGCGGCCGAAAGTCTTAATTTTGGTGGCGCAGTGGCCATAAGTGATTATAACGGCATATTTTGCCAAAACGTGTATGCATGAGATGCAAATGTCATGTGTGCATGATGCAGGATGCAATATAGAAGAATTAAATCAAACAGAAAGAGTTTCGGAGTATACCTGTGCCAGTTGACGTCCGCTCCTTAGCTTCAGCTTGATTTGGACTTATTTTATGTGATTAATGTATGCAAATGCAAGTTATCAAAGAGATGCAATGCAGAAAGTAGTAAAGAATTGCCTTTGAGATGAAGAATCACTGTAGGCAAGAAGGGAGAAGAGAGCGACTATCAACACAACTCAAGGTGTGAAGAAAATGATGGTTTTGGGGGGTATTTATAGGTGTAATTCGGCCAAAAAGTCAACAGAGAGCTGCCCGGACTGCTGTCGAGGGTGGCCAGAGGCACCCTTGGAGGGCGGCCTGGGCTGCCTCGAGAGGGCGGCCTGGGCTGCCTTGGAGGGCGGCCAGGGCTGCCTTTCCTCCGCAACTTGCGCGTTTTTCGTTCCGGAGCCTTTTCGGAACGTTCCAGGACTCCGATGGCTATTCCGATGGCATTTCTGTGACCCTCATAAAATCCAGGACATTTCAAGTACCATGAAGGTATATTTCTGGTGCTGTTTTACGAAAATGTCCGGTCCGGCGTGACTGTTTGCGGTCTGTGGAAAATGATTTTTCGGGCATCAAAATTCGAGTATTCATAGTAACTTATTGGATAAGAGGAATCTTAATAAATAAGTTTGTCTACGACAGGTTCTGTTTAATATTTTTAAAATTATGGTTTATTGATTTGCTTATATTGTATAGTTTGCACTTACTGAGTACGCAACTCATTAAATTGCTTTTACATGATTCCAGGTTTTCTTTGGGGCAACTGACAGCGTTAGTTC
Source organism: Croton setiger (assembly GCA_948099555.1). Taxonomy (NCBI): domain Eukaryota; kingdom Viridiplantae; phylum Streptophyta; class Magnoliopsida; order Malpighiales; family Euphorbiaceae; genus Croton; species Croton setiger. The sequence goes on from CANUEY010392886.1 coordinate 4,519, forward strand.
CGTGTCATCATTTCCTCAAGGTCGGTCAGCTGAAGCTTAGGATCTCTCTCTCTCGCATTACATCATTAGAATCATCTTATCATGTAGATTTTTGTCTTATGGTTTGTAATCTATTAATAATACCTATGATTAAACGAATTAATGATATAGTAAATAAGGTATGGCAAGTCATATGCATGGTGGATGTCATTGCATTACATGTAGAGTTTTAATATGTTAATAATGCCTATGTGTTTGTGTTGCTCATACGCTGGTTTTCTGTGGAGACTTATAGCATAGACGTTCTTTTGTGTCATGATAAGAATGTTAAAAAAATGGCATGTTTTATGACATAAAGGTTATAAGTTAGGTTGTTACACTATGTGTTTTAGATGTAGACGGGCTACGTAATGAGATTCTGAATGAGGCACACAACACAGTTTATACTATGCATGCAGGTGCGACAAAGATGTATCAATCAGTGAAAACTCATTACTGGTGGCCCAGAATGAAGAGAGATGTGGCTGAAATTGTGGCCAAATGTCTGATTTTTCAGCAGATTAAGGCTGAGCACCAGGCTTCAGCAGGTAAACTTCAACCTGTACCTATACCTGTGTGGAAATGGGAGAGAACTAATATGGATTATGTCACAGCTTTGCCTAAAACCCAGCGAAGGCACGATGCTATTTGCTTTTCATCCTCAGACAGTTGGTGTTGACGGCCTGGTTCTTACCGCCAATGGGTCGGCCCTCCTCGGCTTATTTCGGGAAGCCGGAAAGGTTTACAAAAATTTGTTTTCGATTTAGCAAAACAGGCGATAAAGCATTTTTGGTTGCTGTGCCGAACTAGTCGGTCTTAAAATTTGTTTGAGTCGCCACCCATTTCGGGAACCGGTTTTTAGAAAAAACCAAAAAGTTTGACTCCGTTTTTATTTTGGATAAGGCAAAATCCGAACCAAAGATCTGAAGTAAGAGTGTAGGGTACGTTAGCCGAAATTTCATTTCGACAAACGCCCGGATTTATCGGCCTCTGAAACCAATTTTGATTTTCCGAAAATTAAAGTTAAGACTTATTATTTTGAAAAGCAACTAGCGATGTTCCTAAACCGGTGATTAAAATCGTTTGTACAAACACAAAACAGAAAGCAATAAATTGCGGAAATTTAAAGTGCAGAAATAAAACAGCCCTTAATTTAATTATTCTTTCTCCGATTTCCGAAGAAAATAATTACAAAACGGTTCCTAAGAATTACATACTACCCGATTTAATCCCCAAATTAAATCCCGGTGCCCAAAATTAGCATTTAAAAGGCAAAGGATGAAAAATTACAAATTAGTCCTCAGGCTTTACAAAAATTACAAAAAGGTCCCCGAGAGGGAAAATTGCCATTCGGCCCATAAACATTTAAACAACACATAACAAAACACAAAACATATAAAACATGTCAATTTAACAATTTGGATGCAAAATATATAAAATTACATTTTAGTCCCCATATTTTGCAAAATTACGTTTTTGCCCCAAAAGTTATTTTTATTACCAAAACAGCACCAAAACAGTTTATAAACATACTAAACATGCCAAATTGACAATTTGGTTCAAACATGGAAAATTATAGTTTTGGTCCTCTAATTTTAGAAAATTGCACTTTCCAATTTACAAAATTTAACCAAACAGCCAAACATTCATACCAAATGACCAAACAATTGACAAAGCATGCAAAGACAGCCAACACAAATCAATTCACATGAAATTTACATTTTGATCCTCTGAGTATGAACAAATAACCAATCTGCCCTTCCCCACATTTCATTTCACTTCCAACACACAATTTGCCCAACAACAACAGCTGAAGGGCAGGAGCACACAGACGGACATCCACAGCCAAACTAAGGCAATAATGATGCAGCCATCACGAACATTTAATCCAACCTAAGGCATAAACATATATAGACATCCATGCTATAAGGTAAAGCATAAACAGCAAGCAGTCAGGTTGCAGTAGCTGCAACAGACTGGGCTAACCCATGTTATGCATGTTTTCATTCAAACAGCCTGCCTATTATGCATTTTCTATTCCACATGTTCACAAGACAAGAATAACTACTTGATCCAGCAACGATCTTCAATGATGACTACAATATGAATGGCTAGGCTAGATGACAGAAATGATATTGACTATGACACCCATGTTGATAATGGAGCAACTGTATTTATAATGCAACATCAAGACTGCATTGTAATAAACAACAGCATGCAACAAAAAATGGAATGACCCTTTGAACAGAAACAACAGTGAGGGAGGCTATATATTTGCTAAATGGAAGTTTGGGTGCTTAACCAATCTATGAAAATACGATAAACTAACAGGGGCAGACACTAAAAATGGAGGCCTGAATCACAAAGGGGAAAAACAGACGGAAGCAATAACTTAAGGACCACACAGCAGCATGCATACTGGGATGCGGAACACCAAACATTTGAATCTTAACAGAACAACAATAGTATGAAACATTTAATCCTAAATGCATTCTAGCAACAACCTATACAACCTACATGATCTACATTAAAACAGAACCACATCAGCTAAACACAAGCAAACCAAGACAATAACATCCTGACCCAGAAACATGATCACAAAAATGTGTATTATTTCCAGAGAACCAATCATATTAGTGCTTACCATTCTGGAAAATGGAACAACAAACATACCTCATACAAATCACAGAAACAGAAACTTATCAACATTCATAATTTTCCCCTACAGAATCATTCCAGAAAGATAAACAACCATCCTAATGAACCCTATGTTCAGGTTTATCTCAAACAACTAATAGAATGATCTAAATCATCCAGACACAGCATGCTATGAATGATAATCAACACAAAAGCAAAACAGAATCAAGGAAACAAATACAACAACCAGTCATCAGAGGTAGAAAACAAATTGAAATATTTAAACGACAGGAAACAGGCAAATCCCTCAGTCTAGTTCCCAAACAAGCATCAAGATCTTAAACAGAAACGAAAATAAAGAAACTGAAATTAAACAAAACAGAAAAGTACCTTTGAAAAGTTGTTCAGCTTTATTGAGATTCCAGAATCTTTACAGCAAATTTTGAAGTCCAGAAATAGAGGGATTTTAATTTTTGAATCCCTAACTTCATAACAGAACCCTAATTTCTAATATTTACAGAATCCCCAATCTCAGAAAACCCTAAACTAATAATCCCAAATTTACAGAAACCCTATATTATACTCTCACCTAAATTACATATGTAAATCAACAGGAAATCAAAGAACAGAAGCCCTAAATCTAAACAGGAAGCTTACAGTTTCCCAAATGGTTCTTTTTCTCTCTGATTTTTCTTGCTCTCGAAAAATCTCCCCCTCCTCTCTTGGATGCCTCAGCATTTCCCTTTTCAAAGGAAGCCTTCTTGGTCTCTCTTTGGCCACGTCGCCTTCTGGTTGCAGCCGTCGAAGCGTCCCCTCGACGCGTTTTCAACCCTTTCAGTCTTCTTCCACTTTTCTTTCTACTTTCTGTCTCGATCACTTGGTAATCTGTCAGAAGTTGTTGAGAGACAGCCTCTCTCTCCTTTGATTCTAACTGGGAAACCTTCAATTTCCTGTTCCAGTTCCGTTTTCATCTTCTCCCTTTTCTGTTAGGGTTCCTCTCGATTTCCTTTGTTTTAACTTCGATTTCATTTGATTTCGTTTGCTGCTTATGTTTCAATCCTTCATCCACGTTTAATCTTCTATTTGCTTCAGTTAATGAAATGCTACGTTTCTTTATTATTTTTTTTGCTTTTTCCGTTACCAAAACCACACGTCGTCTGCTGCGTTTTAATTAAACGCAGCAGCTTCCTCTTCTTCCGCGTCTCGCCGTTTGGACTAAACGACACATTGTTTCGACCCTCAGTTTCCAGATCCACGCCTTCCTCCCTAGCAATTTCCAGAATTCAACTTTGGCCCACAGTTCTTTTTATCCGTTTGCAATCAGGCCCTTCCTTCCTTTCTTTTTCTTTTCCAATTTTCCTAACTTCTTTTATTTCTTTTCAATTTAATCCTTTTCTCTATTTTTCTCTAAATTTTCTCAATTAAACCCTTCTAATTAATTTTCAAATTAATTAAAATTAAAAACATAAAACATACTACGATTAAAAATCGAAATCAAGAACAAAATATAAACATTTGCCATTTTAATCTTAAAATTGATTTTTAAGATTAAAATCACAAATAATTCTTTTTAAATTCTTTTCTATTTTTTTTATATTTTTCTTTCGCAAATTGAAAAATAACAACATACCGAAAAACATATATTTTTTTTAATAGAAGGGAAATCTTGAGAATCTTTAAAATACGACAAGGATTAAAATATTGAAAAATATTTTGGAAAAGAGGAAAATAGAGCTGAATAGGAATTTTGGAAATTTCGAGCTTGAAGCTCTTATCATCCTTAGTTATTTTTCGGGTGCAAAAATCGAGCGTCAACAGTTGGCAGTCAACGAGAACCATTCAAACTCTCGAGGATATGTTGCGGGCATGTGTGTTAGAGTTCCAAGGTTCTAGGGACAATTAGATCAGTTTGATGGAATTTTCCTACAACAACCAGTTTTATAACAGTATTAGTATGGCTTCTTACAAAGCTTTATATGGCAGAAAGTGTAGAAGTCCTATTTGTTGAGATAAAGAGAGGCTGAGAACATTAGAGGGTCCGGAATTTGTTCAGGAAACAGTTGACAAGATCAGTATAGTAAAGGCAAGGTTAAAAGCTGCATAGGATAGACAGAAAAGTTATAAGGATCAACATCGAAGAGAGATAGAATACACTGTTGGGGATAAAGTTTTCCTTCGCGTTTCGCCTTGGAAAGAAATTATCAGATTCGGGCAGAAGGGAAAACTGAGACCTAGGTACATTGGTCCATACGAAATAACAGAGAAAGTTGGTCCTTTGTTTAACATCCTCTCTTATATCCTTATGTCATAAAACATGTCTTTTTTTTATAACATATTAATAATTTTTGATTAACTTAAGTCATTTCAATCATTTAACATAACATACAATAGAAGCATTAAACCAAATGTCATACTCAACATATTACAAACCAATATTTACACATACCAAAAACTTATGTCAAACCTGTTTATCCAAAAGACATATTAAGCATAAGATGTTATACTTTACATGCCAATCATATAATTATACCTTTGTGAACCCTTACCGGAGCCCTCCGAGCCGATCCCGCGAGGGAAGTTGGTTAGCCGGGGGTGTTCACTCGGGGTGAAATGTATGTGTGCAGAGTCGCCACTTAATTTATTTTGTTAAAGAGGAAAAATTAAAAAAGAACCCCTTCTTGACTCCGTTTTGCAATTAACCTATTTCTAGGTTAATCGCCCCAATGAATGAAATGCACTGGTCTTCGAACCCGAGGTGGATTCGGAGGTTATGTCACGCATTCATATCAATTGCTGGTTTTCCTAAATGATGTTATGCAGGAATGATGATTTGGACGAAATGATCGGGAATGGGGAGACCTGCTATTCGAGGTAATATCTCGAATATGCCTGCATACTCTCTTTTGAATGAGAGATCAAGGTCAATGTAGTTTGAACTTGCCTATTTAAAGGCGATGGAGGGGTGTATGCATGTATGCATGCTATGAGTGTGTGAAAGGTGAATTTAGGCCTAGGGGCTGAAAAAAGGAGTTTATCGACGTCCGTGGTCAAAATGTAGGCCTAGTGGCCGATTAGGAGTATATCGACTTCCGTGGTCGAAAATGGAGTTTATCGACGTCCATGGTCGGAAAGTGTGAAATTTAGGCCTAGTTGCCGGAAAAAGGAGTTGTATGACTTACAGGGTCAAAATTGTGATTTTGTTGGTCTAGGAACTGAAAAAGGATTTTTATGACTTCCGTGGTCAAAATTGTGATTTTCTTGGTCTAGGGACCGAAAAAGGAGTTTTATGACTTCCGTGGTAAAAAATGTTGTTTTGTTGGATTTCCGCTGGGGAATGTTGGTTTTTAGGCCTTTTGGCCAAAAATGTGTTTCCGCTGGGGAAAAAGAGGTTTGTTAGGCCTTAGGGCCAAAATGTGATTTTTTGGTGTGGCGCAGCGTCCAAAAGTGTGTTTGTTTAGGCATTATTAGCCAAAAAGTAATTTTGCAGCACTGTTGCCGAAAGTCTTAATTTTGGTGGCGCAGCGGCCAAAAAGAGTGATTATAACGGCATATTTTGCCAAAACGTGTATGCATAAGATGCAAATGTCATGTATGCATGATGTCGGATGCAGTATGAAAGAATAAAATTGAAGAGTTTCGGAGTATACCTGTGGTAGTTGACGTCCGCTCCTTAGCTTCAGCTTGATTTGGACTTATTTTTATGTCATTTATGTATGCAAATGCAAGTTATCAAAGAGATGCAATGCAGAAAGCAGTAAAAAATTGCCTTTGAGATGAAGAATCACTGTAGGCAAGAAGGGAGAAGAGAGCGGCTGTCAACACAGCTCAAGGTGTGAAGAAAATGATGGTTTTGGGGGGTATTTATAGGTGAAACTCGGCCAAAAGTCAACCGAGGGCGGCCTGGGCTGCCGTCAAGGGTGGCCGGGGCTGCCTTGGAAGGCGGCCAAGGCTGCCCTTGGAGGGCGGCCAGGAGCGCCCTTGGAGGGCGGCCAGGGCTGCCTCTAGAGGGCGGCCAGGGGCGCCTCCAGAGGGCGGCCAGGGCTGCCTTCTCTCCGTAATTCGCGCGTTTTTCGTTCCGGAGCCTTTTTGGGACGTTCTGGGACTCTGATGGCTATTCCGAGGGCATTTCTGTGACCCTCGTAAAGTCCCAGACATTTCAAGTACCATGAAGGCATACTTCTGGTGCTGTTTTACAAAAATGTCCGATCCGGCGCGACTGTTCGCGGTCTGCGGAAAATGACTTTCTGGGCCTCGAAATTGGAGTATTCACAGTTGCCCCCACTAGGCAACATAAATATGATTATGGAGTTCAGTGGCGTTCTGAATCACGAATTTTGAGATCGGAGTTTGGCCGCGCGGGGAAGACCCGCGTTTTGGGATTTTGCCTATAAATAGGGGAGGGGAGGTGGCCTTTCTCTTCACATTCCACTCACCACTCATTTTGTTCTCTTAAGATTTTTCTTAAACTCTCTCAAGTTTTCTTTTGAAAGTTATTATGGAGAAGTTATAGAAGAAATGCTTTTATTTGATTTTTCCGACCTTCGATCCGGGAATCACGTTCGGAAGATAATCCCTTAGGTACGGGAGGCGTAGAAAAAAGCTGGTCTTGATGGAATCAATCGTCCTCTGGAAGGAGTACGGATTCCACGGGAGCATATAGGTTAGGGCAGACGAGTGGAGCATGTATACTCCTTGTCTCGACTTGGCCAGATGACGTGATTGTAACCGCACCTCTACGTTGGTGCTGGTTAATCTCACGCCAAGTGTTTCGAAACGCCAAAGGTTTCGAAACACCGCCAGAAGCCAAGATTATAAATTGTAATTTTTAAATTTCCTTTGTAATGCAAGTAGTAAATAGGAAAATTAAAGTCGATGTAATGAAAATTTGTTCATTAATAAAACTTTGAGATTTTTGAGAAATTTTTCTTTGTTTGTTGTTAACTTTATGCCTTAATTTTGAAAATGATTCAAATCATGGACTAACTTTGAATGAAAACTCCAATTTTAGAAGACATTTTATGAAATAGGAAGAAATCTTATGAAAATAGGAAAGGATCCACGAATTAGGAAGGGAATCAACCTAATTAGGATGGGATTTTGTTGTTTTGGAAGCAAAAATCCACGTAGAGGGCGGCTAGGGGTGCCTTTGAGGGCAGCCTAGGCTGCTTTGGAGGGCGGTCAGGGCTGCCTCCTCAGGGCGGCCTGGGGCGCCGTGGACGGCGGCCAGGAGCGCCCTCGACCTCTGTTTTTCTATAAATAGGGTTTTCTCCATTCTTTCTCAATTCGTGTGCGAGAATGGCTGATTTCCGGCTCAAAGAACCCTATTTTTCGAGAAGAATGAATCCGTACTTCAATCATGTTATACATAATTGGACAAAGAATCTTTTGAAGGTAGAAAGGATTAATCTGCAACAATATGGTGTGTCTGTTATTACTACCCTAAGGGGAATAGTAATAGATTGGGATTTTCTCCGCGCTTGCATTAGGTTTTGGGATCCCGATGCGCACGTTTTCAGGTTTAGTGCTATGATGGAAGAGATGTGTCCTCTTTTCGAGGAATTTTATGCAATTATTGGGTGTGATCCAAATGGTCCTCTAGTTAAGCTTGACATCAGAGTGGGTTATTTAAGGTCCTTTGAAACCCTTTTTCATTTTTCGAGGCACATTCTCGAAGAATGATCATGGATAGTCAGAAAGTGATTCTGCCATTTTTGATTGATGAATTTCTGGAAGCTAACCCTGAGAATCCAGAACAAATGAGGCTTAGGATGCGTGCCTTTGTGTTCTGCTTCTTGACTAGTTTTTTGTTTAACAATGAGCCGGGATTTAGGGACCTTCGATTTTGCCCCTTGGTTCATCAAATGGAAGGGATGAATTGTATTGGTGGTATTATTTTGGTTGAAACCCTAAGAAGCTTGGATAGGGCAGCAATAGGTTTTGAAGGTTGGACTGTTTCTCAAGTTATTCTTCAAATTTGGCTTAAAGATCATCTACGAGTGGTTGCGGTTCCTTCTGTCACCCCTTATAGTGTTTCACAGTACCGGATGAGGAGGATTCTGATTACTCAACCCTCGGTTGATGCCTGGACCTCCTGGCTGTGGGAATTAGGTGAGGTGCAGTGGTACATTCCTTGGTACCGTACTACACGTTTCATCCAAGCTAGCTCGGGACACACTCAGGTTTTCCTTCCTGGTCTTACCCACTGTTCATGGTATAATGCTTCTCGCGTTTTACGACAAATGGGCATTGACTAAGTCGTCCATGTTTTGGATGGCCACGCTTATGACTCTCCTATTAGTTGGAAAGTTTTGCGTGTCGTTCTTAAAGTCTGGGTAAGGGATCATCGCATGGTGAAGCCTCTTCCCGATCCTTCTAAGGTTCAGACTTCTCCCGAATACCGAGCTTAGTTTATTGCTCATGTATGGCCAATTGAGGGACCGATGAGGAACATTCTGCTGGGCAGGTTAGAAGGATGGACACAGACTTTTACTGGTGGTGATGAAGATTTTAGTGAAGAGATCAAACTAACTCCTAAGGTGGCGGAGTTGAAGGAAGACACAGAATCTAAGGAAGACGTGAAGGATGTTGCCCCCAGCAATGAGGCAGAGGCTTAGATTTTTGGTTGACTCAATTTTGTCAATTTTGACTTTTGAATTTTGTTTTCGAATTTCTAGGAGACGAACTTTTGTTTTGTATTTTTGACTCTCGGGTTTGACCAGAATTTTGGGATTTTGTCATTTTTTGGACTTAAGGACTTTGTTCCCAAGTACAATCTCTTTTTTTTATTTGCTCTAATTTTTGCCTAAGCCGCCCTTTCGGGTTTTTCACTTAGCGAGCTTTTCTTTCTCTCTTTTTTTTTTTAATTTTAATTGGTAAAGAAAATGAGATGAAAATTGAAATTTTATTAATTTTGAACCGAGACCGAAGGGGTCGCCTGCGTATCTCCGTAATACAATATTTTTCTTTTCTTTTCTTTACAGAAAGGAGAGTCAGGTTCACGTAGTTCTGTTACAATGCATGTGATTTATACATAGTATCTTTTTAGTTGAACCAAATTGCATGGGTTTATGAACTCCAAACCATCTAGATCTGCTAGGATGACTGCTCCGCCGGAGAGAATTTTCTTTAGAAGATAAGGTCCTGCCCAATGAGGGTGGAACTTTCCACGGGGATCTATGAGTGGTGCCCTGACTTCTTTAAGGACTAAGCAGCCTTCTTCCAACCTCTGGTCTTTGACTTTCTTGTTGAAATGTCTAGCCATTCGCCTTTGATATGTGACACCCTCGACCAGAGTCATACGTCTTTTTGACGTCATCACATGCATTTCATGCATTTTTATTTAAATGCATCAGAGTAAGACATGATAAATGGCATTGACATGAAATATTAGATTTGAGAAAAGATTATAAATGAGTTAAGAATGATAAACAAGAGTGTTTTTAAGTTCGTTTATCGTCGAAAGACATAAACAGAGCCAATTAGGGTTTTGGCTCGTGCGACCGAAAAATATCGGAAACGCACAATAATTTAAAGTAAATGATTTGGATATGTTTTGAATATGATAATATATGATTTGAATGAGAATTTCAAGCTATGTTATAGGCTCGTTTGC
>CANUEY010393033.1:0-33178 GCA_948099555.1 Croton setiger
TTATTCTTTGGTTAATAATAAGCTTTATTTTAGTTTACAAGCAATTTACTTTGGTTAATAATAAGCTTTATTTTAGTTTACAAGCAATAATTCTTATAATTATTGTCAAAATGTAACGCAGTTGGTAAAGATTTACGGCAGATGCTATATGATCATGTTATTGGCCACAAGCACAGTCATTTTGCTTTGGCCTAAGCCTATAATAGCTTGAACCCATGTGAGATGGTGAAATATGGTGCTAGCTAGCTAGGCCTGAACCAGAAGAGTATAGCAGCTTGAACCCATAATTTATTGGAGCAGGGGCAAAGTTCAGCAATGGTGGAACAGAGACGAAGAATGAGGAAGAAGGAAGAACAGCGTATGTGACAAAGGAAAAGAAAAACGCTGCTGTTTGTATAAGAAAGCTGTCGTTTTGAGTTAATAGAAGACTGAATGCTTATGCTGCCGATTGTGTTAATGGAAAACGCTGCCGTTCTGCTGTTCTCTAAATGAAAGAATGAATACTTAAGAAACGGTGTCGTCTAGCTGAAATATGGGCAGCATGTGAGTTTCCTCTCCACTCTTCTTCCTCTTCATTCTTTCTCTTCATTTTCGGTTGTCAGTCTGTTATAAAAGCTTCCAGCTCAGCATAATTGAATGTGTGTGAGCTCAACAAACTTTATCAATTCCATTGTAATTAGTTTTTCAATTCCGTTCAGTATTAGATTGTATATATAAGTAGTATGATGTAATCAAGATCCCTCCGTTAAGCTCTGTTAATCTCTGTTTTTCAATTCATTTTCCTTCCTTGTAATTTTCTGCAAGTTGTTCAATCAATACAATTCATTTTTCTTCCAAATTGTTCTGAATTACAAATTTAATAAAATGAGATAATGGTGAACCATGGTGTGCCAGGCCTGAACCAGAAGAGCTGGACTCAAGTACAAACCGTATGACGACTTTGAAGTGGTGATAGCTAACATAGAAAACAAGAAAAGGTGTAAACTTCCATTTAACTTAGTACTGAAGAAAGAAACTTGGCTTTAACAGCAATTCAAGCAGACGGCTGAAAATCTGAAGAGGGAGCCTACATTGTCACATCACCAGTTGACTAGGAGATAAAGGGTTCCAAGGGGCTAAATCAAAGTTTTTGAGTTGCTATAGAACATAGTTTTTTAATATGGTAAGTACTGTTGGCCCTTTTTATAGTTTTCCTACTTCTTTGGGCCACGGTTCTATTGAGACTTTGGGAAAGCGAGCTAAGGGTCTGTTTGCTGATCCTGTTGCTTATATTGAGGATGAGAGTAGTTCACGGGCTGGTAAGGCTTTTAGTCTAGAACATAAGAAGGGGGAAGGTACGCTTATTAAAGATATGCTCTACCCGAAGATATCTTTTGATAATTTAAAAACTTTAAAGGAAGTTCTTGACATTGCTATGTCTAATAAAGCCTATGTTCAGAGTCTTTGAACTACGCATAAAACAGAAGATAGCCATGATGAATGTCCAGTTTTCTCTCCAAGGCATTGGACATGGGTTTCACAGAGAATTATGGAAGCAAATTTGAAGGGTGCTGAGACTGTGAAAGCTGTAGGAAGTGATTTTAACGTGAAAGGGGATAGGTCGAAACAAAAAAGTGCTATAGCTGAGATTAATGAACCTAAGGGTTTTAAATGTTTCTTCTTTCAGTCTTTTGAATCTACTGACATGGTGAATGGTTTCAGCTTGAAGTGGAGCCCCGGGGCCATATGACCTTTTTAGCTTGAAACTGCCAAGGTATTAGCAACAACTTAGCAGTTTGGAATATTAGGAGCTTGTCTTGGCTCCATTCTATCGATCTTGTTTTCCTTTCCGACATGAAGAATCAAGATATGTTTGTAGCAAAGTAATTAAAGAAGGTGCAATAGGTAGGATGGTGGTGATATGATCATGGAAAGGCTAGACACGGTTCTAGCTTGTACGAAGTGGGTTTCCATGTATCATTCTGCCCTTGTTACTTATTTAGATGGTACGGACTCCCATAATCGGCCTTTATTGCTTCAACTTGAATCAAATTGTTGCTAGGTTCAATGGAATGAAGTTACTGGTGTTATTCAAAGAGTGTGGAATAAAGAAGACGATATCAACCTGATGAGGAATGTGAGGAACTTGAAGAATCAGACTTTATTTCTTTATTTTTGTACATATACATATATTAAAAACGACGTCGTATGAATGAATTAGAAATGCGAGTACAGGTGAACCTGCAAATCAATAAATAACAGAGGAACATACCCAGCACATGTTTGAGGTCAGCGAAATCACACTCAAACTTCACCACATAGAGCCAATAAAAGGCTTCTCATTTTCGCTCTTTTCAAAGCACAGCCTCCTCCTCCACACAAAAATCTACTCTCCTCCCTTTCGCCGTTTCTTCCTTTCGATTATCTCAGCGAAAGGCGGAGAGATCGTTTGCTTCTAAATCGCCGCCGCAGCCGTCGTATTCAGGTATAGCATTATAGGAGATTTGTTTAATCAGATCTGTTTAATCTGTTTAGATCTATTTTCATTTCCAGTCTTCTTGGAGTTTGGTTTTGTATGTTTTTATGTATTATAATGCTAATTATGATAATGATTTTTTGATTTACTGTAGTATTTGAGTTTGATCTGTTAGATCTGTGTATAAATGGATTAGATTTATATTTTTCACATCTGTTTGATCTGATCTGTATCTTAGATCTGTCTTTTTGGTGTTTATTCAAGTTCTTAAGGTTGGTTTGATATGTTTAGCTGATGGTTTTTTCGATTTGGTTGGTTTTAATGATGATCTAAATCTGGGTTTTTTTAATAAAGCTCTTACCTTTTGTTATGTAAAATGTACGCTTCATTAGATCTGGTGAAAAGAATTTAGCTTTTTGCTTTTGAGAGTTAGCGTTTGTTACTTCGATCCTGGAATAATAGCGAATATATTCGTTTCGTTTTACATTATTTTTTTACTTTGTTTATAAAAATTAAACATTTTTTCCAAATTTTGGTTTTTTTTTTATCATGCAAGATTTTCTAATTACTGTTATATTGAATCTTACACGAGTTTTTGTAGTTCATTTTGTTTTTGTAACTCAGATTTTAATTTGCTGATCTTGAAGGTTTTCTCCTCTTTTGATGTTTTTGCACCCATCTATCACTTATTATTAGAGTGATTGATCCTTTGCTGGTTGACTGTTCTCTCATCTTGTTGACTGCTAGTTACAGTGTTCGTTTACTTTAAAATTTAGGCTACTGAAATTTAATGTGTTTGCTTAAGTTTGGTCATATACTTTCAGGATGTTAGGGCTTTATATTTTATTATGTAGACAGGGATTTTCCTGGCTTGTAAAACAGTTGCTCAATTTGATCTTTTATAATGTGTAATAAGCTAGTTTTACTGTTGTTTCATGTTTGAATTAATTATTTATTGACCTTTTGTTCCTTATGGTATTGTAGGGAAGGCACAATGGCTGATCAGTTTCAATATCCATCTATCATGCAGAAGGTAGCTGGTGGGTACCTTCATTCAACTGTTTCTCAAGACTACCAGAGGCCTGCTGTTTACCAAAGGCGTGCTTATGGAAACTTCTCTAATCCTGCATTCCAATATCCAGTGGCACGTTCATGTGGAATCTCCACTGACCTTTCTGTTATCCCAACAACTGCATCTTCTATCTGCGTCCAGGCCCCTTCCGAAAAAGGAGTTGGTGCATTTTTCGTTGATTTCCTTATGGGTGGAGTCTCTGCTGCTGTATCCAAAACTGCTGCAGCTCCTATTGAGCGTGTCAAGCTTTTGATTCAAAACCAGGATGAGATGATTAAGAGTGGTAGGCTCTCAGAACCATACAAGGGTATCGGTGATTGTTTTAAGAGAACAATTAAGGATGAAGGATTTGGTTCGTTATGGAGAGGTAACACTGCCAATGTCATCCGTTACTTCCCTACCCAGGTGAGCTAGAGTATATCCTTGTCCATTGAAGGAATTCCTTTTATAATACCTATTTTCCTTTTAGAATTGTCGTATTCATTGCTACGAAATGTTTGTTTCAGGCCTTGAACTTTGCATTCAAAGATTACTTCAAGAGGCTGTTCAACTTCAAGAAAGACAGAGATGGGTACTGGAAGTGGTTTGCTGGAAACTTGGCATCTGGTGGTGCTGCTGGTGCTTCTTCCCTCCTCTTTGTCTACTCCTTGGACTATGCTCGTACCCGTCTTGCTAATGATGCCAAGGCAGCCAAGAAAGGAGGAGAGAGACAATTCAATGGTCTTGTTGATGTCTACAGGAAGACATTGGCATCTGATGGTATTGCTGGACTTTACCGTGGGTTCAACATTTCATGTGTGGGAATTATTGTCTACCGCGGTCTCTACTTTGGAATGTACGACTCTTTGAAGCCTGTTCTTCTGACTGGAAACATGCAGGTTAGATGTTCACTACCATTTGCAAGATAGAATTAGCCCATTTCTGAGTTGTTTTAGGCTATATTGATCTATGCTAACGACAATTACACCTGTTTTTGTTTTGTAACACTTGGTTTCTGGATTATCATTTACAGGATAGTTTCTTTGCTAGCTTTGCACTTGGTTGGCTCATCACCAACGGTGCTGGTCTGGCTTCATACCCCATTGACACTGTTCGTAGAAGAATGATGATGACCTCCGGTGAAGCTGTCAAGTACAAGAGTTCATTGGATGCCTTTGCTCAGATCTTGAAGAACGAGGGTGCCAAGTCTCTCTTCAAGGGTGCTGGAGCAAATATCCTCCGTGCCGTTGCTGGTGCTGGTGTGCTTGCTGGTTACGACAAGTTGCAGCTGATTGTCTTCGGCAAGAAGTACGGATCCGGCGGTGCTTAAGTATCATCCTTCACCGCATATTTTGTTGTTCCATTTAGCTTATTAGATGTTGATGATGAAAATCGAGAATTTAGCCTGAGCCAAATTTTTCTTTCTAATAATTCATTTATAGGGGGGATTTGCTCCCCGAACCCAATTTTACTTTCAGATGGGATTTTTCATATCGGATACAAGATTTATATGAGTTGTGGCTAAGGCCACTGCTGTTTTTTTGAAGTTATTCATCGGATTTGTCTTATTTTTCCAATATAGTCATTGATAATTCTGGTTTTGAGCTTATCTTGCAGCTTTAAGTTATTGTTGAATGTGTAATTTAAGTTTTTATTGAAAGTCAAGCTTATAAGCGATTTATAAGCATAATCATTAAAAAGCTTAATTACGTTCATTGAATAGTTGGTTCTCTTAAATTTGTACCATATATTTATTCACTTATAGTTCTTGAGCTCAAAGAAGTATTTTCCTTTATGAATTTAATTATGAAATTATGACCTTAATTGAGCAATTTTTCCCGAATTATTTTAGTACATATTCCTGAACTACTTGGTCAGCAGGGCAGAGTTTTTCATGCAACACTTATTAAAATTGGTCATTATTTATATATTTCAAATGTTAAATTAATTGCCATTATATATTACAAAAGTTAAATTCGTCAATAATATATATTTTTGATATTAAATTGGTTGCTATTTATCCAATTTCCACTCTATAATATTTTTTAAAAAAATTTTAAAGTATATTGATATATATTATTAATATTTAATTTTTCAGCGACAACCCAGCTGTGGCAGCGACAATTTAACTATGACGGCAACCATTTAAAAAATTTAAAGCTTCATATAAAAAAGATTTATGTTTGGTAAAGAAGGGTACACCCAAGTGCAGGAAAAAAGAAAAAAATTGTCATTACATAGAATAATTATATTTAATTAGTGAAATAAAAACTTAATTTTTACTTTAATTAAGTTGACCTTTACTCTTTAGAATAAGTTTTAATTTTTTAAGATACCCCAAATTATAATTTTTTTATATTCTTTCCACAATTTTTGACTAGCTTTTTTCTTGTTGAAAATATTAATTTTTTCTTTTTTCTTGATAAGAAAAGATTCAATTCCTTGCTTGCAAATTAGGCCTTCTTTGGTCCCATCAGTCTCTTAAACATTAACAATGTCCACTTCTTCATCTCCAACTTCAATGGAGCTTAGAAAAGATAGGAAATATAAACTTTTTTATTTTGATTTTTTTTTTATAATATATATTTTTCACTTTGATAGAGCCTAAGAGCAATATTATTATTATTTTTAATTACTAAAAATTTAGCATATTGAATAAATATTAATAAGATACAATATTTATAATTTTCCATTTAAATAATATATGTCAATACCAATTAGAAAGTGTTTTTATTCGTTAGCTTAATAATTATAGAAATTAGAAAATTTGAATGTTTCATGTTGGATTTCTGTAAACTACAATATCAACATTTATTAGATAGTCCAATATATTATCCGATTTAAAAGTATGCAAATCGGTTAACCGAACCGAATTGGTCGATTTTCGGTTAACCGAATTTAGTAAGTAGAAACCGAAACTGAAACCGATTTTTTTTCGGTTAACCGAAAACCGAAATTGATATTTTTGGTTAATCGAAAAGATAACCGAAAAACCGAACGGTTAACCGAAAATGTTGAAACCAGTTTTAAAACGACGCCGTTTTAAAACTTAAAATTTCGGGTTTTCAGTTAACCGAAATAATAGAAATTTTCAGAAATACTAACTGAAAAACAAAAATCTTTCAAAAATTCGGTTAACCAAACCAAAATTTTTTAGATTTTTCGGTTCGATTTCAGTTCAAACTGTTTTCTGCTTACCCCTAATCCGGTCCATTAATAATATCTTTTATATTAAAAACTAATAATATATACATGTCAAAACCTAATTAGAACTAACAAATTGAGATCAAAACCTAATACACAAGAAAAGAAAAAGGAAAGGGAAAAAAAAAGTCACTCTCCAAAACAAAATCAGCAGCTGACAGATTTCACATGGAGAAAAGAAAACATGCCAAACAAAAATCAAGAAGATAATGTTAAAAGCTGAAATTATTATTATTATTATTATTATTATTATTATTATTATTATTATTATTATTATTATTATTATTATTATTATTATTATTATTATTATTATTATTATTATTATTATTATTATTTCTTTCCACCATTATAGAGGCAGCTCAATAGAAAATCCTATAACTGTTGCATGGTCTCTTCCTCTATATATATATATATGTTGTCTGCAACTACAAAATATGTATAGAATTTATAGCAAAACTGAAATTAAATTGACAAGCTGCTTTAAACACTTACCTAATCAAGATTCTTGATTGATTTTATTTTAGATTTTTCTATTTTTTCGGAATAATAATTCTAAAGTTTTCAGCTTTTATAACTACTTGCATTAAGAAGCCAGCTGGTTTCGGTGATCTTGCTAGCTTCAACTGTTTGTAATTATAGAGCAAAAAAGCTATCACTAGTTGCCAAAACCATGAAATCATTCTTTAATAATAATATTAATGATAATATTACCTTATTTTTCACTTAAAATTTGTATAATTATGATATTTTTAAAGGGTGTCGTATCAGTCGAATTAGGAGTCGAGTGTAGGGTTGTAAGTGAATCAAACAGTTCGATATTCATTCGGTGTTCGATTAGGAAAAAATTCGATTTAATTCGTATTCAAAATTTAAACGAGCCGAATTTTTAAGTTCGAATTTTTCACGAACCGAACTCGAATCGAATATAACTATTCGCGAACTGTTTTTCGAACACTCTCAAATCGGCGTCATTTTTATAAAACGATGCCGTTTTGAGTGTGTTCGAAAAACAGTTCATCGGTTAAACGTTATCTAAAAAATAATATTACTATTATTTGTGTTATCTAAAAAATAATATTTTTAGCAGGAAAAATACATTGGTGGTATTATTAGTATTCTTTAAAATATATTTTTGTTAATCAATATTATTATTAAAAATATATAAAAAATGAGAGATTAAAGTTGCTATAAATATAAAGTACTACAAAACAAGTTTGTAATAAATCTATAACTCATTAATGCAAACAAAAACAGAGCATAATTTACATTAATTAATTTTTTTAAAAGAATTAAACAATATTATATAATAAGAAAAAGACCTATAAAAATCCATAATATTAGTCAAATTTTCATGGTTATAAGAGGTTTTGAAATCATAATTTTTGATGTTTTCAAGAGACTATTTTTATTATAAGTATTATTTTTCATTTTTAATTAAATTTTTTTAAATAATTAAATTTTTAACCTTATCTTCTTGATGGGTATTAATTTTATAACAATAGGGGGACCAATAATACAAATACCCAAAAAGCCCTTGTTTTTATTTATTTAATTTTTATTGAGATTTTGGAGGTGGAAAAATTGTAGGGATCAGTGTACAGCTGCAAGGTAAAGATTTCTGCAGAATTCTTCTTCTTCTTCTACTCCTCTGCCCAATGTGGCTACTTCTGTTTTTACTCTTACATCCTCTTCCCAATTTTCTTTTCATTACCGCATATCGACGTCTGTTTAACAGTTCATAAAAAATTTGAATATGTTCAAAAATTTGCGAAAATTGATTTGTTTTGTATGTTAAAATTGATTTGTCCGACGTGTTTGTCCGTTTAATGGTTCATTAATACAACATACGACATGAAATCTCATTATAATGTTATAAAGTAATTACGTAATCGATAATGTAATCGCGATTATATTGCATTAAAATTTATGAGAAGAATTATATTTTTATACAATAATAATTAATTCTAATTAAAAAAATCTTTTTTTTTAAAAGTAGAGTCATTCTTGTTTTACTATTAGCTACAGTTGTTATGATTCAAGGTTTTGTTTGGATGTAAATAAATAAGTATTGTTATAGTTGTAGTGATCCTAACTGCCAAAAAATATGTAGGATAATATGGTCAACTATATTATAATTTCTTCTTATTTCTTTATTTTATTTATTTACCATTATAAATTATCTAGATTTGGATGCACTATTAATTAAATAAAATAAATATTATTGAAATAATAATATTTATTAATAAATAAAATAAAATAAAATAAAATAAAAATGAATTTGAATAACTAAATTATTAGTTCAACTATAATTAGATCACATTTTTCACAAATATTTTCTTTTAAATATTTCACTTTATTTTATTATTTTTAGAGATTTAATGAATTATTTAATTATTAATGGGTTAATTTAAGTAGTAACCGGATAAATTTTAATGGATTTAATTTTTTTATTATTATTGTTATTATTATTATTAAAACGACGTCGTTATATTTGATTGAACCGACGCGTCGCTTCCTGAATAATTTGGTTGGGATTCCGGACCTAAAAATAGTAAATAATAATAATAATAAAAAAGCAAACAGGAAAAAATAAAATAAAAAATCTGAATAATTTCGTATCACTTTCACTCACAGACAGTCTCTTCTTCTCTCTTCTCAACAAATAGGCTTACACAGAGGAAGGCAGAGATAGAGAAATAGTTTTTCAGCTTCCTATTGTCTGTTTCTGTTTTCCCTTTCAGTCTTGTCTCTTCTCTTCCCTTCTACCTATCTAAAGTTTCAATCTTTTTTCTATTTTTTCTTTTGTTTTATTATTACCTTCTAAATCTCTCTATTAGCTTCAAACCCAGCTCTAATTTCATGTTTTAATCAATGTAAGTACCTAATCCTTATAATTTCTTTTTATTTCCTTATTTTACCCTTTCTTCTTTCCTGTTTGTAGCTCAATGGTGCTTTTCTTGCTGTAATGCTAACATTTTCCTGCTTTTTTTAACTTCTTGTTTGTTTGTTTGTTTTTTCCTTTTTTAGATTCGTTGGACCGTTTATACGAGGGGTAATGTGGGGAGATTTTGCTGTCTGAGTTACAGATTTGTTACAGAGAAAAGTAAATTTGAAGAAAGTAGCTGAACTTCTGTCTTCTTTGGTTGGTTAGCTGGTTGGTTGCTGAGAAAGTGGAGGAAAAAACAAAAAAGAAAGAAAAGAAATGAAGTTTGTGTATTTAGTGGGTCATTTTTCGGTTTGGTAAGTGAAAATTGGTTGTTTGAAGGCTGTTTGTAGTTGATGTTCTCTGTTTTCTTCTTAAGTAAATGTGAAAGTTAAAATCTTTTTCATGTTTTCTTTCTATTTTTCCTGCATTTTCCTTGTAGCCAACCGAATGAGTAAGAATTTGATAATTTGTTTTTAAATTGTTGGCTTAAATTTGGAAAGTTCTCCAAGCTTTTTAATGCTGTGTCAATCATTGTAAAATTTACCCCTTCTGTTCCTAATTTTAAGAATTTAGGTCCATTCCTTTGTTAACAACCAAGATCTTCATTATTCAGTTTTTCTTTTTCTGAAATTAAAGTTCTAATTCTTTGTTCTTTTGCAGGAAAATTGAATCTTGCTTTCACTGATGCTTTAGCAGGACCTCAAAAGTTATAAATTTGTGAAGTAAAAAATGTGAGTAAGATATAGTTTATTTTTCATTAAAGATGAATTCTGTTTTTCACCCTTCATCATGATAAGTGAAGGGAAGAGAGGGAATTTCATCTCACTAACTCCAAACTGTGTTTGCATTTTGTGTGTCGATGAACATTGGATGATGCTAGTTTTTGTGGGTTTTGCAGCTAATATTGTCTGAAATAGAGTAAAGTGGTTGATTAGTTCGACAATGAACGGGAATAGACAAATGGAAGTGCATTATATAAACACTGGTTTTCCTTATACTGTTACTGAAAGCTTCATGGACTTCTTCGAAGGATTGACACATGTGCCTGTACATTATGCTAACACTGCACCAGTGCATGATCAGGTGCTTAAATTTTCTCTATTTTAATTGGTTCAAATTAGCCACAAAAATAATGTGATATATTGTAAAAAATGTGCAATTAGGTTGTTCATGCTTTTGGCCATGGTTTGATATAAAGCAGTTAAACCCATTTTGTCATTGCATTGGAATATGAATTATTCAGTTCATGCACATATTTACTTCGGTTAGGAAGGAGAGTGAATTTCGATTTCTGTTTGTTGTTAATTGCTGTCTAGCGGATGAAATTAAAACTAGAAAAAAGAAAGAAAAAAAAAACATTTCATAATTTGATTTAAGTCCCATAAAATTTTATGAGACGAAGGTACTCTTTCAATTGGGCTAGTGACGATATTTTTGGTATGATTAATTATTCTTGAAATGAACTCAAAGATGTTCCAGTTAGATATAGATGGTTCCTTGACCACTACCACACAAAGCTTATATTAAGTATGCTTATTTAACACTTTATTTAAAGCTTTACAAGTAATTTGGAAGCCCGCCAATGCTTTACCTTTATCTTAGGTGCTATCTTTCCTCTTATATTTATGTATGTAACTATTCTTCAATTGAATATTTACGTAGTTTTCGACTTGTGTAAGTGTTGTGGTTAATGTTTTAGGTTGCTTTGTTTAAAGTTTTTGGATAATATGCAATTGTTCATGTTTCCTTCACCTGCTTTCTCTCTGTTCAGGAGAATGCATATTGGTCAATGAGCATGAACGCATACAAATATGGATTTTCGGGTCCAGGGAGTACCTCTTATTATGGTGCTTATGAGGTAAATGATGATATACCGAGAATGGATGTCGCTAGGGTTGCTTGGCAAGAATACCCTTCAATGACTGTTGAAGAGCCCACAATTGCAGATACACAGTCTGAGGGAGATGCAGCTGTCGGCGCGCATACTCCACCAGAGGAATGTTAGTAAAAGTTCTTTTCCCCATATTTACATATTTGTTTTGTTTCCACGTTTTAGTTTCCTGGTTAATTTTTATAGACATGCATCAATTGTTAGTTTATGATGTTTTGAAATTCTTCTTTCCGTTTGCAGGTGTCCCAAATCCTACAAGCAGTGATAGTCCTCAGGTATGAATTCAAGAAACCTTAAATTTGATACATGCAATTTTAAGTCTCATATGATATGGTGGTACTTTGTGGTTGTTGAGATGAGAATATCTTTGGTCTGTTCTTGTGTGAAAAAGCTAACTAATCATTCAGGTTTTTCTGATAATTTTTGCAGGGTGTTTGGCAAGATGATCTCGATCCAGATAACATGACCTATGAGGTTTGCTTTATCTAATTTGTATTTTCCTCTTCCTTGCAAGGAGTTAGTTTCATATATATCCTGTTGTAGATTCTGGGGTTACATTGCATCAATTGGCTCCAGAATGAGAGCTAGTGAATCTGCAATCTGATTTGGTAGCATAGTACTGTACAACTTATGATGAGTTATCAAGTTGGACTTTTTCAATGTTCGTTGCTTATAAGAAGGTTCTACATCAGAGTTTTTTGTTCTTGTGCAACAGGAATTGCTGCACTTGGGTGAAACAGTTGGAACAGAAAGTAGAGGTCTATCACAGGAGCTTATCAGTTTGCTTCCCACTTCAAAATGCAAATTTGGAAGCTTCTTCTCAAGAAAGAAAGCTGGGGAGAGGTAAAACTTTCAGATAAAGAATTTATTTAGACGGATTTATAAAGTATTTGCATGCTTATCTTGATTTTCTCTCTTTAGGCTTTTCCCGAACACTACAGGAAATATGAACGATTGGTAGTGCAAATTATTGGAGGCGAGGGCAATTAACTGTACCTCGTTCGAATAGATTAAAACTTTAGCCTTGGCAATATTTCTTTGGTCTTCAATGCTTGTCCATATTTTGCAATAATATATGATAGATTGTAATGTTGTCTAACTGTTCAAGAAAACTGTTGTTTCATGATCTATGGAGTACTTATGCTATGTTGCCATTTCGGGCACGGTCTTTTTTGCAATTGTACACCGGAGAAACATCCAATATTATTACTTTTAGGGAACAACCCGACTCAATTATTGATGGCTTGGTTGTATTCTTTTACACTACCATCTATGCCACATGCGAAAACTGTATGATTGGTACTCCTAATAGTAACCAATCATGTCAAGTTATTTCCTTTTTCTCTTAGAATTGTATTGTCACTTGTAGTAAAAGTTGAGAAAGATTCCATTCTTTGCCAACGATGACCAATCCCTTCATGTCATGTTGATTGAGGTTATGTCTCAAACTATTTACGTTGACCTTTTGCTTGTTACTTTTGCCGAAACAGATGTGTAATTTGCCAGATGAGGTATAAAAGAGGTGAGAAGCAAATGAAACTTCCATGTAAGCATGTCTACCACTCCGAATGCATCACCAAATGGCTCGGAATCAACAAGGTCAGTCTGTCAAAAATGAATATGAAAGATTTTTAGCAGTGAATTTGAGACAGTTACTGTTAGATTAACTAGATCATTAGCTAAAGACAATATATTTTGACAAACCTCGAGACGATTTTGTTATTTTCGCTTTTCAGAACTTTAGGCAGCAGTTTCTTTTACTTCAAATCTCATATTGCTTGTTCTTACCGTATCAGGTATGCCCAGTTTGCAACAACGAGGTATTTGGCGACGAGGCGAGGCATTGAAAGATAACAGAAGACACCCTTTTTTTTCTAGTTAAGTTGGTTGTTTAGTTTAGTTTAGTTTAGTTGAGTTTCATTGTTCTTTTCTTTTTGGTACACATAGGATTAGGGAAGGTGTGAGGACTTAGGAAGGTGATTTCCTCATTCTCCATAGAAGTTTTGGTTTAGTAGAGAAATACAATTATATTATGAACTTCTATAGCAAGAAAACTTGAATTTTCATGAAATTATATAATCTATTTTATATTTTATTTCATTCCAAGTTCAGTTTGCAAACCTTATTTTTTTTTACAGAGGTATACACTGACGCATTCGAGCGGAGAGGGGCTTTTTTTTACAGAGGTATACACTCACGCATTCGAGCGGAGAAGGGCTTTTTTTTTTTTTACAGAGGTATACACTCACGCATTCAAGCGGGGAGGGACTTTTTCTGAAGCGAACCAACCTGATTTATCGAGCTTAAAATTAACAAAATCAACCTGATTTATCGAGCTTAAAATTAACAAAATGAGGAGGGACTTTTTCTGAAGCGAACCAACCTGATTTATCGAGCTTAAAATTAACAAAATGATTCAATTTACCGGAAAATATATTAAGATCAGGGAATTAAGAATAATTACACCTACATGCAGTGATTAAATGATAGAAGTGATCAAATATTAAGAATAATTACACCTAATGCAGTGATTAAATAATAGAAGTGATTACACCTAAATGCAGTGATTAGCAGGGATCAAATAATAATATTTACTGAAGAACGGTGAAATCATAAATTTCCCATAACTTTTTTATAAGCCAATGGTTAGTGTAGTTGGCTATACTCGAGTGCAGCAGATTATACCCTGATAGGAATCCAAGGAAAAGCTTGAACCTTGACCAAGCCAGAGCTCAAGTAAACTAAAACTAATACAACTAATTGTTATCTAATTACTAAATTCCCCCAACGGTCACAAGGACTAATTAATTAGCCCCACAATAACTCCCTCCTCTCTCTGTCTTTTGATTAAACGGTTACATTCTGACACGAAATCCCACATTTCTCACTTTCGTTTCTAGCAAGAAGAGATCTTTCTTGCACTCTTGTTTCTGGGTTTTTGTTTTTCTCTCTCTAAAACCCTACATTTCAATCCATACCGACTTTTAAATTTCTGGGGTTTCTGTAAAGTTATTATCTTTGCAATGGAACCAGCAAAAATAGACTGGAAGAGGGTGGAATCCGTATTCGTGGAAGATAAATTGTATGAAAATATAAACGCACCTAAATGGATTGATTTCTTGAACCCTGATGATAACTCCATTGATGATGAGGCTTGGTTTTGCAGACCTGGTTCGTTTCTTTCTTTAATTCTTTCTGTTGAAATGTTGTTAATCTTTAAGAATTTTTTACTTATGTATCTTGATTATTCTTTATTTATCTCAATTTTGATGTTTCAGAATGCAACCATCCAAAATCTGTTGAGGATTTCTTTAGAACAACTCCAACTTCAAAGGTTTCTAATTTTAACTTTTATGAGCTTTGCTTAATTGCTTTGTTCTTTACTATTGTTTGGTCAATGAGAAAATTTGGGAAGTGGAGGGAAATTTATTTAGTTAAAGAAATCAATAGAAATTGCGGCTCAATTTAGTAAATCTTTGATTGCTTTATGGGTTTCTGTTATTCTTGGATACAATGGAGAATGTGGATCTTGAAATTTTGTTATCGTACTTGGCTCACTTGTTTTTATTAAATTGATATTTTCTGTAGCTTCCTCGTTCAGCTGACAAATCTAGAACCCCATTTGGCAACTGGAACCTGAGGTACCAACAAAGCAACTCAGTTTAATTTTGACAATTCCATTGTAGTCAGTTGATTTACTAGTTAGTATAAGATGATCAAGATTATGGGAAAGATCTGAATTTTGATTATTGAAACTTTACTTTGGATGTAGAGATGTGAAATTGAAGAGGAGAGTACAAAGTCAGACTTCATTTACATTTGTTGAAGACAGTGAAAACCAGAACCCGAATTCGTCAACACCACCTAGTTATCAAGCTAAGTTTTTGAAAGAAATGATCAAATCAAGCACTGAAAAGAAGAAACTAGTTGAAGATAATCCTATAACAAATGAGACACCCAAGCTAAAGAGCACTTTATCCGCAAGGAATTTGTTTGCTGGGAAGGATATACTCGGTCATATTAGTGAATTCTGCTATGAACTGAAGAAAATGGCAATTAGAGCAAGAGAGGGGGAGAGTGAGGAGAAGGATAGTCAAGTTGGAGAGAAGAAAGATGGGATTGTAGTGACAGAGAGTCTTAAAGAAGTTTTGGCGAACGTGAAAGAGGACAAAGAGAGGAAGCCATTGCTCGAAGTGGGTAAAGAGAAGTCCGAAGGAATTGAGAAAGGAACAAGTATCAAAGAGAAACTGAGGAAGAAAAAGTAAGTTGAACATATATAAACATATTTGTTATGGGGTTGGAATTGGAAAAATGTATTGCAGATTCTTCTAAAAAGCTTGGAAATTTTCAGCTTATGTGCTTTGATCTTGAACTACTTGTGCATAAATGCATTTGTTAGTATAAACTGATACTTGTATTTTAGGCTAAGTTTTGGTTCCTTAAATTGTTGTGCAGATTGGTTGATGATGCAGAGAATATTCCAGTCCCTCTAAATTTGGAACATGTGAAACACAAAGGAGAAGAGCGATTGTTACAAATCCGGACAAATCCTCCTTCTCCGCAATGCTTTTCTGCGACTCATGCTCCTACCAAAACCACTCCTTCAAAGGGTTCAAAATCCAGGCTTATGGTATGTTATGCAACTAATTTTGTACTTTAATGCCTTTTCTTTTGTCTCTTCCCTGTATTGATCATTTTGCTTTTGGAGAAAGAGACAAGTCTATGTATATATGAAGCTTTAACAAGCAATGAATGGGAATAACTTGAAATAGATCCAAGGAACCTCTTCATGCAATAGAGTTTACATTAGATGCTGTCACAAGGAATTCAAGTGTGAGCTATCAATTAACTTGTACAACCCTGAAATTTTTCAGCACTTAGCTTGAAATGGAAATTTCTCTAGTAACTAAATCAGTTATAAATGTTGCATTTGACGAGCTAAAAGTAGTAAGACTTGGAATCTTTTCCACTACTTTTGCTATTCTATCTTCACATATGATCTTATAAGCAGCATTTCACATTTTCCTCCTCTCTTAGGTCTTAGGAATTCTGATTTTTTAAGGATTTTGAGAGTACACGATTCCCCTTCTTCTGTCCGTTCCATGCTGCTACCAACATGGTAGCAGAAGCGACAGCAAATGTCTGTAAACCCCTCAAATTACAATCGGCTCTCCTTGATCCCTTGCCCTGCAACCTGCTTAAGGTGGCAGAGACCAGGCCACTGGATTTCCATTTTCGATACATTGCTTAGTCATTTATGAACGTGAGGATAATTTTCTTGCTCATTCCAATGTGTAGAAAGTTTGCTTGATCTTGATGTTGTTTTAACATGATAATGAACTGTTTCTGCGCACAGGAGAGAGGTATTCTTCAAGAAGTGAAGCAGACCAATGAAGTTACGACGACAAAGGAGGAATCTGAGAACAACAAAGGCAGAAGCTTTTCTATTGTTGATGGAAGGGAATCAAAAGCTTTGGATGTATTCTGGTTCTTGAAGCCCTGCACACTTTCCAGCTAATAAAGATACTGAATCTTTTGCAGTATAACCCAAATTCATTCATTCATTCATTCATTCATTTCTGTTTTCATTGTTTATCAATTGAAAACTCAGTAGATTTCATATAGTTTTCTTCTTAATTCATATGTATACTTTCACATTCTTAGTTCTTTGATTTATCATTGATTTTCAATTTTCATGTCAATAACAGAAAACTGTAATTAAATGATGATCACTCTAAAGTTGTCTGTATCCATTCATTTCAGCAAAATAAGAAATCCTCTTGTCATGAATTCTTGTAAACTGTTGGATATGGGTCCAGCTTTTACGACCCACTCTATCTAATGGTTATTCGCATCCAAAATCAGTTGCGTTCCGTTAAGACATTGATAATCGAGTACTTGGAAGTAGGAATGTTGATTACTTGTATCCAACCGGTCATTTACGCAACATATTGTGGGCGCAAGATCATATAGCGAAATAAGTTTAGTTTCACAAGATTAAATTGCGAAAGTAAAGTCAGCTAACAATTAGTCTATCGATATAGTCTAGTGTCCACCATTTAAATTACCTAATTTTTTTTGGAAAGCACCCAGTATCCAACTATAGCCTATCGATACTTAAAAGTCTAGCCTGATATGTAAATAGATGACTTTTAAATTAAAAAGAACTTAAAAGTCGCTTTTAAGCAATGTCAAATTCTTAGTAACAAACAAAATATATATTTTTGAGTGCTGCAAAACCTGCTCCAAACCCATCAATGGAAATATCATTTCTTCTTCTATTTAGAGACGACAAACTTATATGTCATATTCCCAACAATCCTTCTGTAAAACTTTATCCTTAAATAACCTAGGATTTAAGAATTTGGACAAGACAGCATTAAGCAAACACTAACTAAATTACAAAACTTACAACCCAAAATCAAAATTATTTCATATTAAAAGGAATGAAGAACAAAAAAGCTAACTTTTTTTTTTCATTTTTCTTCTAATAAATTGTTCAGATAAACATTGAAGGAGATGAAGACATATATGCCTATGTAATGCATTTCCCACTTTCCCCAACAAGAACAAAGGTAAATAAAAGATAATAATAATAATAATAAAACCATATTATATTGTCATTTTCTTTGAAAATTAACTAAAAGCTGAAATTTTGCCACATGGAGTTCTACCAAAACTCTTAAGTAAAATCCAAATTTATCATTAATGGACCATAAATTATTAATTTTCTGGTAATTAGCATTGCATTTGTGGTCATAATTAAAACAAAATTACACAAATAAATCAAAATTAAAGGGAAATAAAACCAAAAATTCTGAATTATTTCTTTCAATACTACTAATTGGCTAAAATCAAAAACAGATCTTTATTATTGATGAACAAGTTCAAAACAATAAACATCCTCAAGCTGACAGATAATTCCGCAGTAACAAGAAAGAAAAGAAACATAAACAACAGAACAAACACCTGAAACACATAATCTATCCATTGATGAACTCAAGAAAGAAATTTAAATTAAAAAGAATGTACAAAAACTAATTAAAAATCATCTAATCTAACCTCAAATTGCAAAGCAAAACATCCAACAGCCTAGACCACACGTGCCTTGCACGTGGATAGATTCTACTAGTATATGCTCTAGATTCTCTGAAGATATCTTCCATGGTTTCCACAAACAGATTCAAGCTCCTTACTGGTGGAACATAAAGAGTTAATGGCACTGCAGAGAAAGCTACTGTGAAGAAAAGCTGCAACATCATTTTGAAATCTAAACAAAACCCAGAAATAAAAATTGAAACTTTTTTCTTGTTTTACAAGAATTGAAGAAAACAGAGGAGTTCTTGAATTTTGATTTTCAAAAATTTAGGTCTTTTATTCTTGATTTTGAAGAAAGAAACGGATTTTGAAGATGGGTTTTTTATTTAGGAATTTTATAGGTTTATTGTAAGAATTATACAGAATCAAAGATGGGAAAAGAAGAAATTGGGAGGTAGATAGAGAGAGAAAGAAAGATAGAGAGACGAAACAGAGTTCTAGAAAATCAAAGAAACTTAAAGCAATAATATTAAGAATATATTTTTGTTTTATATATATATATATATATATATATATATATATATATATATATATAAAGGATAATTACAAAATTATGCAAATATTATATAATATATGAGTATTTATATAAGGAAAAAAACTTAGAGTAAGAAAAAATGTGTACATTGTGAATTGGTTGAATGATAGTTGGCAGGAGTTAGACCTTTCTTGTATTGGTTCTTGAACATTTTTTAATTATTTTTTACTTCTTAATTACTACTAATTATTAATAAATTATTTCCTATATATATAGAATATTAAAGTCAGATTTATTATTATAAACAAGAATCTTCAATCTTTAATCTATATAATGTTTCTTGTACAGTAATTCAATATTAGAGATGAATATAACAAGATAATCTTGTTTAATTATCACCAATTAATCATTAATTATTTTTAATTCTTGAATTTGGTTACCTTTATTAAATATTAATTAATTGGTCCTCATTTGATAAGTAAATATATAATATAAATTATAATTTCATAATAAAAAGGAAACAATTATCGATTTTTTTTTTCCGAATATTTTTAAAAAATACTTAAAATTACTATAATTTCCAAAAAAAAAAGAAATTACCATATAAGCATTGAAAAAAAAATGCAATTAATTTAAATAGAAAGAAAAAAATTAGAAAAAAAAAATATAAGTCTCAAAAAAGCAGTATTGACTTATGACTTTTCCATCTCTTTTCTGTGAGCTTCTAGGAGAGTGTAGTACTGTATGGGTCAAAGTTGACTGTTAGTTTAGTTAATAATAATCACAAATAATTTGTTTAATTAAGATTTTAAACATGATTATAGTTTTCTAAATCCAAAATTTAATATATTAAAAAAAGAAAAGGAAAGAGGACAAATTTCCTAAGATGGGCCATTCATATTATATTTATTTGTGTGAAAGGAAGAAAATATTGATTTATCACATGATTTGTGGTAATTAAGGTTTTTTACCTAATATATATACTACCCTATATATTTTTGTAATGAATTTCATTTTTTAAAGAATTCATATTTTGTCTTTAATTATGTTTGGACTATTTTCATTGTTTGGTTAGAATTTTCTTCCTAATTTCTAATATAAGAAACAATTAATAAATGTAAATAATTGTTAATTAAAAATCAACCAGAAATGGTTAATTCCTTAACTTAATTTTTTTTTTATAAAATTAAATTTTATAAAGTGGAAGCTACTAAAATTAATATATAGTCTGTGTAAATAAAATTTAACTTTTAATTTTAAAAAATAAAATAAAATTTAAATAAAAGAGTATCTTCAGATACTATTAATACCGTGTTAAATATATAAATTTTATTTATTAAATAATTAATATATTTTTATTTATATTTATTCAATTTTTAACCTAGTTATTATTAATATTTTAAGAATATAAAAAAAATAATCAAACAATTTTAGTAAAATATAAAAATAGAAAATATTTAAGAGAAAAAAAAATAAAATTAGGAGACGTATTTGGAGATTGAAAGTATTTGGATTAGTCACCAGAATTAATTATAACAGGCGCCTCTAGAATTTGAGGTGACGGCGGTATTATATGTTTGTGGCTAAGATGATGCCAAATGTCATCAACTGATGGATTTGTCCTATTAATTTTTCAAACATCACCTAACGTTATAGGTGACCACGGGCTGCGGCCCGCCAGCATACGGTTTGGTCGTAGACTAAACCATAACCGGCCAATCGGCTGTTCGCGGTTAATCGGCAATTTGCAGGCGAACCGATTAACCTGCGGTTCGAGAACTGTTAACCGAAGATTCGAAAACGGTTCACAATTTATAAAAGTTTCAGATTGAAATTTCGTTGAATCTTAACCAGTCTGCTGACTGAACGGTTCCATTTTCGATTTGACCGCAATTTGAAGACGAGTCGGAACAGGCCGGTTTTTTGACGGGCCAAGCCAGGCGAGTCCAGCAGGCCAACCTGTCATGGCCACATCTACCTAACGTATCCTAAAAAAAATTTATTGAAAAACAAAACTATATAGAATATAAAGAATTAATAACTAATTTAAATCTAAAAATTTTAAATAGTTATATATTTAATTAAATATTTTTTATCATTGGATGCTGGGCCGAAAATCTGGAGCCCGCAGATTGCACAAAGCTTTAAACAAATTAATGTACTTAATCTTAATAAATAATTATGAAAATAAGAGTGAATTATTAATAAACAAATTATATTAATGGAAATTATTCTTTCAATTTGGGATGAAGAGAAACAATTCTTTCTTGTTCCTAAAACTACAGAATAAAGACTTTGAATGATAAACTCACGGAAATTAACATTATTGGATTCACCTTTAAAATTATTAAAATTATCAGTTTATAGTAACTGTTTACGAAAATACTAATCATTTGAAATCTACGATCTTTCTACGCTGAGACAAACATTCAAAGTGTTCAAATGGCAATCTTGGTTCTAACATTCCTACTTTCCTTAGCCTTTATTACATTACATTACTAACAAATGCCAAAAACCCTAAAAATTTTGTTACCCAACTCATCCATACAAGTTCCATTTATAGTAATCCAAATGAGAGAATAAAAGACCGAGTTGATCGATCCATAAAAACGTCGAATGCTCAAATCTTGGAGTTTATTTTATAAATCTTGAATGGATAAGCATAAATGTAAGAACATTTCACATTAATTTAAGTGTTATACTTGACACTGGAACTAAATGCACATATTTACCATTAATTGCATGTGATGAAGTTAAAAGAATGGTTCGAGATCTTCTTAATCCGTTTTCGGAGCTGTTACCGGACAAGAAAAAAGATGGTAGTTTATGTTATTCGGGAAATTTGAGTAGAGACTTGAAGGGTTTTTCGATGACCGTATTAGGGTTTTCAGGTGGAGCGGAATTGGATTTGGATATTGAAAATATGTTACTTTGCATGCAAATCTTAGTATATAAATTTAACTATGTATTATCAAATTCACGAAAAACAATTAGAATCATTCAATTCAACGGTTGTATATTTTTTCATAAATTGATAATATATAATTGAAATCTGTAAACTGCGACCCACTGAAATTCATGTACTTGAATTGAAACAAATATTAAAAAAACCCACAATCACTTCTCTTTAATATCATCATTCTTAAAATCAGCTAAAAAAATGCCTTTTTTTAGACAATTGGAAATCTTCAACCATTATGCATTGTGAAAGCTCTAACTTTCCCCACATTTTACTCCAAATCTTGAGTGGAAAATGTGTTTTTGGCTAATATAAACCAATTAAATTGAAAGATGGACCTTTTTTTATGCATAATACAAATTTAGTCAATTTATAAAATACGTACTTCCTCTTACATATACATGCAAAATTATTTCAAAATTCCCATAATAATATTTTTCAAAAGAAACCCTAAAATTAATCATGGAGATCAAAACTAAACCCATTTTCTTGATTTTAATTATAATGGTTACAATTATGATCCTAAACACAAGAACTGAAGCTGCAGCATGTGGAGGGAAGTGCCTACCCAAATGCATGAGACTAACAAAAGCTGCTGCAAAGGCTTGTAACGTTGCATGTACAGATTTTTGCAGAAATGCAGATAGTGAGAGAGCTAGTTCGTCTACTGGTGCAGAATCAGAAGATGAACAGTTGATTGATGCCATTAACAAGCTTAGGAAAGAGGATCCATCGGCCTTCATAGAAAGCCCTCCGCCGCAACCACAGCCCGCAGCAGCAACCCCTGTGTAATCTAGTAAAAACGTTATAACATTGAATAATTAATATAAAATCATTAATTTTTAATTATAATTATTTTTTGCAGTGCATACAATTATTTTTTGTATAACTATATTTTGGTAATTGTATTATTATTAAGAATATGTAATTGTATTATTATTAAGAATATGTAATAATCATCCAATTTCTTTTTTGAAGAATTACAACTAATTTTATTTCTTTGTAAATAAAATAATTTTATTTTATTAAATTTATGAAAATAATTCAAAATAAAGGATGAGTACTAATACAATTAAAGTCGAAAGCAAAAACTCCGAAGGTTGTCGCCGTTGGCAAGATCGATAGCCATTTTTAGCCTCTACACCATTCTTAACATCTACACCACTAGTTATTCTTTCACCAGTCGACGATCAAAATAGAAGAGACTCAAATTGCAGAATCTAATCTGTTAAAGACTTGATTCCTCACTCTAACAATTTTTTAATTTTTCTATTTAAAGATTTAATATAGCAAATATTATTGTATAACTATTTATGCATAATTTTTTTTTCTCCATTATTATATTAACATATTATTGAGGCTATTTGTATTATTAGCTCAAACATAAAAACCCAACAAATAATTTGGGATTATTTCCCAAATATAAGTGGAAGGATTATAGAAGGAGGTTTTGGCTAGTTTTAGTATAATATATATTTATAATCATTATTATTATTTTAATAGATAAAAATAATATTTAGCTATTAAAATTTATTGACATTTTACTAAAATAATAATAAAAAATTGGAGGAAGGACATAAATAATGTTTTTCATGGTTTCGAAATAAAAAAATAGACTCTTCAAATTTTAAGATTCAAAAATATTCTTTTATATCTCTGATTATTCATAATTTATATATAAAATGCTTACAAACAGTTCGAAAATTATTTGTAATCTGTTAATATCTTGTTCATTAAATTTTTACAAATATTCATATTCTATTTATAAAATTTTTAGAAATAAAATATTATTTTTTGAGTAAAAAAGTTTAAAAAATAATTATTTTTTGAAAAAAAATTAAAAAAGTACTATATGTTTTCAATTTTAAAAAAATGAGGACTATATATGAGATTTTCCCATTGCCATTAGTCTTATAAGATTTAGTATTTGAGCTTTTGATTTTACAAGTAACTATATCAAAGGCCTAATGGGCCCAAATGAGTGTAGCAGCTTGCTACGACGCCGTTAGCTAATTTTTCAAGCCTAAACAAACACTCGTGTATCCCATCTCTGTATCCCTCAAGCATCCCCTTTCGCAGTATCTCAGACCCAAAAGAACAAGAACCGATTTCAACAAAATTTACGGCTATGGCTGGTCGTCTCAGATCGACTCTTCCTCTTCTTAACAAGATTTTGAGATCTGATTCTCGATCGGTTGTTCAACGTTCCGTTTTATGCCCTGCTTTTACATCTGAGGTAATTTTACAAAAACTAAATTGAAGCAGAAATCAGATTGTAGTACTTTTTTTTTTGTGTTTGATTAATTTTTGGAATGAGGGATTCATTTTGGGTTTTTGTAAAAAAATTGTTTCTTTCGTGCTTAATGTTGATTCTTGTAGTTATACTCTGTTATAGGTTTTGAGCTCGATGAATAAGGTTAAAGTAACCTTTTTAATGGAAATAGAGAGGAGAAGAGTTTTTGTTTTTTAAAAAATTGTATAGGACTTATCAGTTTGGATTGTTGAGTGATGGAATTGTATTGTCTATTTTGTCAGATTTTAATATAATGAGTGTTGTATGATTATTTTTTATCTTCCCTTTACGAAATTAGTGATGATAGCTAGTTGTTTCGGCCATTTCTAGTAGTTGAATTTTCTACAGGGGAGTGGATGGCAAGTGGGTAGTAATTGTGTTTTGATATCCTGAAAGTTTGGGCTTTTTTTTTTTTTTGACAGACTTCAAGAAACTATGCCACTGCGCCAGCACAAGAGAAGAAGATCAAAGTAAGTATCTCAATGTTCCGGGTGTGAATTAGGAGAGTGTTTATCTTTGCACTTATATATTTTTGCCTGCTTTGTTGATTCAATATTACCATTCAGGTTCCAGTTGCTTTATTTGGAGGAGCTGGTAACTATGCCTCCGCTTTGTACATTGCAGCCAAAAAGTCTAACGCATTGGACAAGGTTGAGACTGAAATTCTTGACCTTGTGGCTGCTATGAAGGCATCTGCTGCATTTTCTCAGTTCACTACTGATCTGTCAGTGCCTGCTGGTACAAGAGTGAAGGCCCTTACTGACATTGCTGGCGAAGCTAAATTTTCAGAGATTACAAAGAACTTTTTGGGTATTAGACTATTCTCTCTTATCTGATTTTTATGCATCAAGCCAAAAGTTCTGGTTTTGTTAATGGATGGGTGCTACCTCATTTTGAAGCATTGGAAATAAATGCTTATGAACCTTTACATGCACTAATTATTATGACATTTTAATTGTTAATTGGTGCTTTATTTTCTTTCAAACTTGTCATTGTTACTATGTTTCATCCTCTTTATTATAGTTCCTGCCTCAAAATCATTGCAATGAACTTGATGGGTAACTGGGGCAAAATTGAAAAGATCTTGCCGATACCCTAGTACATTTTTCACAGCCTTTTCATGAGCCTTCCTAATGAACCCCTTTTCATAGTGTTAGACTTCATTTATGGCATTATGGGTCATTCCTGATACAATGCTTAAAACCATTTGCTTACTTGTAATTTGACATTACAACCCATATCATGCTCGGAAAATGTTAGTGACGCGACTGGCTCTTTCCATGTATTACTTGTTTCATCATCTTCTGTTTCTTGAAACTGCATGTATTACCAATTTGCCCCAGCTACTTTTAATTTAGTTATATACCTCTCAGCCCCTAGCAATCTCATCATCTTCTGTTGCATCTATTTTGTAAAAAAAAAAAAAAAAAAATCTCAGCATTACTGTTTAATGATAGCATATACTTCTGACTTGGAGTATCAAGCATGTCTGAAAAATTCTTTCTTGCATGTGATCAGTTATGTTGGCAGAGAATGGAAGGTTAAGGAATTTAGACAGCATTGTCAAGAAATTTTTGGAGTTGACAATGGCAGACAAGGGAGTAGTTAAAGCTATTGTCACAACTGTCATTGTAAGTTTTTATGCTTTGGATTGCTGTCAAATTCATATTCTCTCTGTTTGGCATAGTAATATCTATTTTGTTTTGTTTATTTTTGCTCTTTCTGAACATTTATCTGGAAAATAATTGTGCACATAGAATTACCATATAAATAATATTACAAATATCACAGGAACTGAACTGACAGGTGCATTTTAGAATGCCTGCTAGTTCTAGGTTTTCTGAGGAAGACAGTTTCCTCACCCCAGAATAACAAAGATAGTGAATCTTAAGTATTTTATGGGTTTAACGTTTGAACGGGTGACGTTGATTTCGATTAACTCATTCCCCTGTCTCTTCAATACACTATTTATCTTTACATTTGTTGCTTCATATGTATTTATAGGAGGATCTGCTGTTGCTTTATAAGTCTTGTACCATTGATTTGTTTGGTCAAAATCAAACAGATCTTGTCAAGGCCAAGAATATTGGGTTTTGTAATTTGAACTGTATCGAACTGATTCAGCACTTCATCAGTTTTGATTCATCTTTTAGTATAGTTGAGTTCGCATTTTTCTGTTTTATGTAATTAAAATTGAGATGAAGGGGAGTTAGTTTTGGTTTTTTCTATTAAAACCAACAAATATCTTAAAAACTGATAAGAAAAGTTGTCGCAACTTCAGTTCTGCTGTTAGCAAAACCCAGTTATTGAAAAACATTTAAATCTATTCAGCAAGTGGAGCAATCACCTTGTTCCTGTTTTTTCTGAGATGGTTCCTTTCTTGTCAATTTGTGACCAACTTAATTAAATTGTTAAGCGAGGTTTAGTAGCATATTTGTTTTGAGGATTCACTGTCACAATTTATCACCAGCCATTGCCTCCACAAGAGGAGAAAGACTTGAAGGAAACACTGCAGGAAATCATTGGAGAAGGCAAGACAGTTAAGCTTGAACAGAAGGTATACATTCTTGAAACTATTATACATTTTGCGTACTTGTTATTTTACAATCGAAGGAAAAATAATCTCCTTTAATTTATTCCAGATTGATCAAAGTATTCTTGGAGGAATTGTTGTCGAGTTCGACCTAAAGGTTTTCGACATGTCCATTAAGACCAGAGCAAAGCAGATGGAGAGGTTCTTGCGCGAGCCAGTACACTTTGGCACCCTCTAAAGGTGTGTTTGCTCTTGAAGATGCTTATGTATCGAACTTCCATAAATGCTATAGAAACGAAAGTACTCTAGATTTCTCGCTTGGTTTTTCCTCTCTCTTGCCCTAAGTTATCTTACAATGCGAAAGCATCTGTTCACAAATAATAAAAATTTGTTCAGGGCAACTGCTAACTAGCCGCATTCTTGTGTTATTCGTTTTTTCGGCATTGAAATATTTTGGATGTCTTGATTTTGTTCAAATATAAGATTTCCTGCACTTGAATAGAGTTTATGCCCATTTTTATGGTTTTCTTTCTTCCCTTAACCTTGTAAGTGATTTTATGGCATTGTATTCATCATCAAACAATGCAACTCATGCTAATGTGTGATCTCTCTTTTAAATTCAAATGGAATTTATGAATGCTCGATGTCTTATTGGTTAAGAGTATATTCGACAAATTTAGCTGTTCAAGTAGTTTTTAGCTGCTAAGCATGGAGCATTAAAACTTAAAAGTTTAAGTAGTTTCTTATAATGCTAAAAAATCTATCTTTTCCACTACATGTAGTTACCCCACAATACACCATGAACTTTAGTACTTCCTTCCACCATCATCAATTGCCATTGATGCTATATGAAAAGGAAGAACACTTTCTTCCCTTCACTTTTCTTGCACCTTTAAGCTTGGCAATGATAATATATTTCATTTCCCATTTCCATATATATATCAAGAAACAAGAAGAAATGACATCGGAATTGACAAGAATACCCCTAGACTATATATAACTTTTATTTTTCATGCATGGTTCTCATGACTTCTTTTTTGCTTTCTAAGTCATCATTTGATAAAAATACACTTCATATATAGTTTGTTCTTAAAAAGAACATATCAACACAGACAGAGATGCACATTTCTAGGTACATAGATTAGGCTACGTGGGCTTTCTTGTCTTTTTAACAAAGTAGACACTTATACATTTGTTGCTTCACATATCCTCATTTTAAGATAGATTTTTTTTTCATGTACAGCTGTATATATATATATATATATATATATATATATATATATATATATATATATATATTTTAAAAATAACAATTTGAGTAACTTGATAGTAATCTACACTCATCATTTTTTTTTCCTTTAAAATATAGTAAAAAAAAAATTAAACGCAAAATTATACATCAAGATATAGTCTAATAATAAATATATATAGTCTAATAATAAATATATATATAATCCGAGTATAAATTTATTATCACTTGTATTAATCAGATTAAATTCGATATAAATAAATCGCAAATTTTTATTTTTTCTGTTTATTTTTTTCATTAAATGCTAAAATTCTTGTTTAATTTAAAAATAATTTATCTATTTTATTTTATTGACTTAATTTGTAAAATTCGGTTTAGGTAAGAGTTTACTTCCTAATTTCGAATGTATAATAATATTATAATATAAGATTATTACTCTTTTTATATACTATTTTCAAGAATTGACCAAGATTATATATTATAATACTCATTTTGATTGGACAATGACTTGTAATTCTTGATATTATTATTTAATATATAGTACATGA
Organism: Croton setiger; assembly: GCA_948099555.1. Taxonomy (NCBI): domain Eukaryota; kingdom Viridiplantae; phylum Streptophyta; class Magnoliopsida; order Malpighiales; family Euphorbiaceae; genus Croton; species Croton setiger. Next base: position 28,683 of record CANUEY010393033.1, read on the forward strand.
AAATGGTTTTAATATTTAATTTATTTATAAATTCTTCCATATGAAAGAAGAAACTAAGTTCTTGGCATGTAGAGATAAGTGGAGAGGTTAAGTAAAGAAAAGATAAGAATGACAGCACATCAAGAAAAAGAAAGGTTTAGGGTTTATGTTATTTTTGTATTTATTTATTTTTTCATTTAATATTATATTATAATATATGAAAAATACATTAAATTTAAGGTTGTAATTTGGTCAATATAATAATAATACTAATTATTGTAAGCTTGTTTATTACTTTATTACCAGAATTTTGAACCTGCCGCCAAGTTCTTTAATTATTGCTGCCTCTTATTAAAGAAATATACCTCTGTCTAGATCATTATTTTCCTAGTATATTTGTTTTAATTTCAAATCAATTTAATTATATATATATATATATATAATTAAACAGAATGGAAGCTTCATATGTTTTGAAGCTCTTCTGGAACGTGTGATGTGTGTTGCTTGATCTGGGACGTGTGATGTGTGTTGCTTGACCTAGATATAAATACTGTTGTGATGAGAATTGAAGGGTCATTCTGTGTGGATTATTGTTTTTCTCTGAACAGTTATCGTTTCTGTGCTCTTCATCTTCTCTCTCGATTCTATACCGTCCCTTCTTCTTTGTGTAATTTTTTGAGCTTAATTGTTGTGAGATTGCTGTGTATAGATAGTGATTGCTAGAATCTCTGTGTATTACTTGAGATTCTGTAGAAGAGAGATAATCTGAGAGTTCCTCCCTTAGGGTTCGTAAACTGTACTGTTTTTAGATTCTTTAATAACACGAAGGTGCTCTGGTTATTCTCTCCTTGAACGTAGCCTTACTGTGTGTAAGGTGAACCAAGTAAAACTGTTGTTATTTTTTTACTGTTGATGAATTTATATTCTGAAGTAGATTAAGGATCAACCCTGACAAATATATATATATAGAATTGTAATTACATGCAGGTCCTCCAAATGAGCTAATAATATTATTAAGAAATATATTGTATTTGCATGTATTGGACAGAAATTCAAAGAAATTGAAAGATTGGACATTGATGACTCACTATTTTGTTTTTGAATATAATCTTATGAAACCTTAGAAGACAAGCAGAGGTCTTAATTGGAAATAATTAAAAGGAAAATTTCAGAAACTTTATCTATTCAAATATTATTAATAAACATTAAATTATATATATTCATTCCAATTTAATTGATGTTACTATTATCTACTAAATAATCTTTATCATTTAGTTTTAATTAATATTATAATTAATATGAAATAGACACATTTTAACAAAAATTCTAAATTTTTTTTAAATATATATGGTTGAGTTGAATTCAATGGTAAAGCTACATTTTATAATCGTCTTCTTTATTAATCATCTCTCAATCTTCAACTAAATATACCTAATTATTATATTAGCTGGTTAGCAGAGAGCGATACTCTTGTGGAGATTGAACTCAGATAACTTGAAACATTGAGAATATTGTCTACCACCACGCAGTTTGCAACCCTTATAATAAAGTATTAATTCTTGTGGAGATCGAACTCAGACAACTTGAAACGTCGAGAAGATTGTCTACAACCACGCAATCTGCAACCCTTATAATAAAGTATTAGTTCGCAGTAGAAGACATGATTGAATGTTATATATAATAATATGTAATAAAAAATTGTTGTACTAACAGACAAGCATGCAACTAATTAATATATACTTACAACTTTAGGTGCTTAGAGGTAAAGTACTAAAAGTACTTATTGCAATTCCCTCTCTTTCTTAAATCATTATATGTATATAAAATATAGAATAGGATTCACTTTGAATTCAGGTAAGAATTATAGCAAAGTTGTTAATAGCAAATCTTGAACTACCTTTATATATGTTTTATATTAAGATTTTAGAATTTTTAATTTATTCAAACTTAACTTAAAATGCTTTTAATTAAGTCATTAATTCCTTGGACCCATAAAAAAACCCTCATTCAATGTTATTCTCAACACATTAGTTATTCTCTTAAGGACTAAAAAAATTGCTTGAATAGATTGGTGTGACGTGGCCACGGTCCGGGCCACGGTTTCATGAGACATGCAAACCGTAATCGGCGGTTCAGGTTAAACCGGCGGTTCAGCGGCGGGTCAAGGACCGATGATTTGGGGCGGTTAAACCGGCGGTTCATCCACGGTTCACAAGTTTTAGCGGGTCCGGTTTCAAATTTACTCGAACCTGAACCGGCCTGTCCTCCGGCCGGTTCAGATTACGGTTCACGTGGGCTCGGTTTACTAACGGTTCGGTCTAGTTCAGCCACGAACCGGCTCGTGGCCGATTCAGCCACGAGCCGGTTCAAGCGGGCCAATTCAAACGGCTCGGTTTGCTAACGTTCGGTCCATGTCTAGATTGGTGCATTAAGTTTTTATTAGAAACGAGCATCAGATAACATAAATATGAATAATTCATAAAACGAACAATCGGATCCACATAACATTTAAAATTAAAAGAAAAAACATATAATATGTAATATATTATAATCTTTATAATAACTATAAAGTAATAATATATAGCTAGCTAGAGAGAGAGAGAGAGAGAGATTATGATTTATGTGAAGTGGAAGCAAGATTGTTTATGTCTCATATACACATGATGATTACCTTATGAGTGAAGAAAAATGCATCGAAAAAGACAAGATAGAGTCAAAGACAAGAAGACCAACCATTCTTTCTTTCTTTCATCTCCAATGGAGGTCCCCCTCCAATCCGTTTTCCACTCTACCCATCAACCAACAACAACACCAAGCTTCAAAAACTCTCTCCTCTCTCTACATATTCATATTCTAAAGCAAACCCCACATTCTATCACTTTCATCATCACTCTTACCATCTCATCAAGCCTCCTCCCTCTTCTTCTTCTTCTTCTTCTTCTTCTTCTTCTCTCTCTCTCTCTAGAGCTTCTCTTCTTATAACCAGTTTAAAAAAACAAGAAATAACAGAAATTGGTTTAGAAAAGAATGAGAAAGCCGGATCTAGCTATGGGGAAAGAAAGAGTGAATCATAATCATAATCATAATGTCAAGGCAAAATTAAGAAAAGGGTTATGGTCACCTGAAGAAGATGAGAAGTTGATGAAATATATGCTTACAAATGGACAAGGTTGTTGGAGTGACATTGCTAGAAATGCTGGTTTACAGAGATGTGGGAAAAGTTGTCGTCTTCGTTGGATTAATTATTTAAGACCTGATCTTAAAAGAGGTGCTTTTTCTCCTCAAGAAGAAGATCTTATTGTCCATTTGCATTCCATTCTTGGCAACAGGTTTTTTCTCTTTTCCTTCTCTACTTTTTCGTTAATGAATTTCTGTTTTTCTTCTCAAATTTTACATTTAAGGTCCAATCTAAATTCCGCCGCCGAGCTGCTTTAAAAAGCACCGGCGAAGGGAATTTGCACCGATCAGAGTGAAACTACTAATTATCTCGTGTAATTCATCTCAACAGATGCTTGTGAACTATTTTGTGAATTATTTTAGCTGCTCTACTCATTTTTATTTACCATTTTATATGAAATATATCAAGAATCAAATCATTTTTCTTGCTTTTGAATGTAGAGAGAGTGAAAGAGGGAAAATTAAAAATGAAATAACTTTTAATTCTCCAAAGAATTATAAGGTTTGGTTTGAGATTTTAGTTAACCAAAAGAAAAAGATAATGATAATTTTTTTTTTTGACATAAAAAATAATCATAACTCAGTGATTTATAATATATTTTAGAGAAAATAATGAAGTAAAGAATGGATGAAATTATTAATAAATAATAATTAAAAACGCATTCTTTTAAATATCTATATATATAATGGATCATGCAAACAGGAAATCTTGATATTTTTCCACAATGGATAAATTCAAGAATTCGATATTCAACTTTTTTTTTCTATGGTAGAATTCCATATTCAACTGAGAAAATGCAAACTTGAAGCTACATTAATGCTGTTTTCTAATAATAATAATAATAATAATAATAATAAGTGGAAGTTTTTTTTTATGTTCAAGAAAATCTCTATAATGTATATATAATTATATACTTAAGTTGAATAAATACATTTTTAAAAAAAAAAAAATATCAATACACCATTATATCCTTCCTACCAATATCGTTCTTGCAGAATTTAATCAAACTTTTTTTGTATAATTTTTTTATTAATTAATTTTTTTCTTTGAAAAATTAATATCAGAACTCAATTACAAATATATATAAAAAATCATCTACCAAATAATAAAATACTAATAAAATTTTGATTTTTTTTTTCACATAAATTACATTTTTTATCTGCATTTTAAATATATTCTTTCGGACAATTTCTCAGTAATTTTTTAGCATATAGCAAGATATATATATATATATATATATATATATATATATATATATATATATATATATATATGAATTTTATAGTTAAAATTTACATATTAAATTGTGTGTGATATGTTCTTTAATACAATTCAGAGA